>JANIJG010001483.1:0-12964 GCA_024611175.1 Megaceryle torquata | reverse complement strand
CAATTCAACCACATCTTCCCTGTGATTTATGTTTTTGGATTGCTCCTCCAGCTAGGTTAAAAAAAAATGCACAATTAATGTATGGTATTGATTGTTCTGATTCGAGTACATAAAAAATAATAGAAATTATATTAAATAATCCCTAAAATGTTTTACAGCTATTGAAGTTTTTAAAACCCAGAGTTTTCCCAACTGTGTAAGTAGGCACCATTACTCAAAAAAATACTGGCTTTCTATACAGTTTTTTAAATCAGTACTGAAAAATGTTTAATGAGCATTTTGCACTCTGTAGGTGTTGAAAACGCATAGCTAGTGACAGAGAAGCCAGCTATTGAAAAAGATATGAACAGGTGCATTCCCACTAACGTAAAAAAAAAAAGAATTATATACTACCTCATCTGTGTAGCATTTCTACCACAAACCCTCATGTTTCTTGTGAGAAATTTCCATTTCTATCAATGCTCTTTTAAGTTCAACTAAATATGAAGAAACAAAAATGTATCCTCACTGGTCACTATAATTCTGGTTAAAATTTATACCAAAATTAAAACCAAAAAACAAAATAACCCAAACAAAATATTAATATTTGAGATTTTATACTGTTTAGGTATCAGATGAAAAGAACATGTGGGAGTTAGTTTTGGTTCAAAATTACAGCTTAAACCCACCTCTACCATTAGTTTTTAAGAGAAATGCACTAGCCACTAGAAGTCCCTATATTACTGTAAGTTACTGTATTTGGGTTGCTAATTTAATTTAAATCTATAAATGATAAATATATTAGACTATTTCTAATGTATCAAATACGAGACTACATAACTGCAGTGTTAACAACTTGATAAACCTAGAAAATTATTCAGCAACAGAACTTGGCTAGCAGTTGGTCCATTTCCTTTCAGTAAATCATACAGAATTAATACAACAGGCATTTACTAATGCACATTAAATACACCAAAAAAAGCCAGAACTGCATTTATCCATCTTTGTCAGCATCTCTTAAAACTTTAAAAACTCTCATCATGACTTCAACTCACCTTTTTAAGTTTTTTTATTGTCACCTGAAGATCCCCGACTTCAGTATCATACTGGCGCTTCAGCTCACTTAGTGCTTCTTCAGCTTTTCGCTTCTCCTGCAGTATTTTTAATTTCATTAGAAGTTGAGACAGGTTCCAAATGTTTATTAAAAAAGCATTCATCCATTTGAAAATCACACACTCTCCCCCTAATGTATGTAATTTCGTCTCACCATTATATCAACCCGCCCTTTGCTTAAGATCCACAGATTTTTATTCCATAATTGTAGTCCATTTGCAAAATATTCACAGAAATAAAATGGTAAGGTGAAAACAAAGATATGGGCCAATTCAGTATTTGTTATTCATGTCATAGTCTCCTGTGCTTAACATTCTTGATGTTTTAAAAATTCCCAAGAGCCGTGTTCATATTTTATTTGCATATAAATTTAGGTGTGTATTTCACACACAGATGTATGCATACACACCTGCACAAAAAACAGGGCATTACATGCTTTTATCAAACCAGTTTTCTATGGCTTGGCATACAATGTGCTAGTAATAGCACTACCGGGCCACTAACATTTATTTCTGGTTTTCTTTTAATTTTTTTTCACTTGCAAGTGTTGGAATGTGTTTTGGGGTTTTTTTGCTTGCAAGTGTTATAGGCCCATTTTCAGGAAAAGGTACACTGAAGACAGCATCTTTATATTCATATGGTACTTGGTGTGAGTATCAAGACAGGTATACTATTCTGAATTTTATTTTATTCAAAACAGAGATTTAGAAAGGATGTTACAAGCACAATGAGAAGAATGGTATGTTTCACATGCTGTAGGTAAGTATGTATTTAACTCGCTCCAGTCACTCCCCAGGGATTTCAGTGACAGCACAAGAAAACAATGCAGCATTTGTACGTGAGTGACAATGAGACAGGTTCAGTTTTCACACAGCAAGAAACAGACATGAACTTGGCTCAGAATTCAGTGTTTTCCCATAGCTGATGCTGACATCCGTGTGTTAAATGGTAATCCGTGTGTTAAAATGATAAGCAAAGTAATGAGCTTAACTTTCTCTTACTGTTGGTAGCTATATAGGGCTCCTAAGTATTGTTTGGTAACTATTTGCTTCCCTTGAAGAAACAAAATATAGACAGGTGTCACTGTGGCATGACTGAGATCACTGACAAACAATAGCCTTGAGTACAGCCATTAAGATTACTGGTTTAGTACAATCCCACAAAGTAAATATCTTACATTTGCTCTCAGGGTGTTTCAGTAGGTGGAGTAGGTGGAGCTATGAGATGAAGGGAACATTAAGGAGTGAAAATGAAAAGAGTACTGTAAGAAACAAGTAACAGCCCATCTTTCATATCTAGAGTGAGGTATGAACAGTGAAATCATAATCCATGCAACTCACTGACAATTTGAAGACTCTTCAGAATGAGAAACATGGACTAGATGTCAATTATACACTGCAGATATGTTTTTATGTAATGGTAGTATGTAACTGTGGATATTCTATGTGTGAGCAAATACACACATCCTAATCCTCTTTTCACAGAAGTGAAAAAGAGTCTGCAGGGCTTTTTTCAGTGATTCACCACTTTTGGCAGAACAGAAATTTTCCAAAGCAAATGTATTTGTTTTCTAAACATAAATCCTTAGTCTCTCCAGAAATTAAAATGGTTTTTCTACTCTGAAATTTGTATTACCATTAGTTAAACCTATTATAATACGCTTTTTTTTTTTTTTTTTTTGCTGTGGTGGTATCTTAAACTTTTATTTTTTTCATTGTATTTTGTTTCTAGGAAAACAATTGATTTTTATGATTCGGTAGATGTGCTTCCTCTTGCATAAAAAAGACACTGCTTGAAGCAGATCTATCAGAGTATCATTTACCTTCAAAGATTATAATGAAATATTTAAAATCAGCAAGTTGTCAGACTGCATTTTGTTTCTTCTGATTCTGCAAACACTTTGGTGAAAGAAATCATGCCAAATATAAAGATGCTCACTATACTGTGAGTCCTACAAAGCAATAATTATGTCCATAGTATACATTTTAATTAATACATTTCTTATGTCCACATTAGAACACTTTCACAAACTGTTATGCACATTACAAAATTAGGTTTATCTTACGTGAATTTAGTAACAGTTCAACATGAAGCAGACAACACAGGTAGGGTGATTTTACCGTATTGCTTTCTGCTTAGAAATACAGAGCCACATGTGGCTATAAGGTATCTTTCAGTGGGTAAGAGGAAGAAGATTCTTGTACTTTTCCATCAGGACTGCAAGCTGGTTGAAACAACAGCTAAAACTTGAGCACATTGAAACAGAATCTCCCATCAACTTTGGGAGGTCCAGGCCCTCACACATTGTCATCAGAATTACACTCTCTTATGTCTTCAACTCTCTAAAATACAGCTGCAGGATGAGAATGGGGGAAAGAAAGATCACAGCTCTAGGCAAATGTATACAAATTAGGAACAAATGATCTAAGCACTGATTTTTACATAAATTCATCTACTAGGAGAACTAGATTCCATTCTTTTATAGTGAAATGTTATTTTCTCCAATCTGTTTCCAACACTGATCTCAGAAATAAAATCCCCTAGGCCAGCATATTCTCAAAGAAGAGAAAGACTTTTATTTTCATGGTTTATAACATTTAAGTAGCCATTCATCTTTGGGAAAGCACTAAGAGAACACCTTTTCCATCTCATGGATGACTTCTTTTCATCCAGGACCTGCCTTTGGCAGCTTTGAGTCAGCCCATCAGGATCAAAAACACACATGTCCACCAATTCAGTTTAAGACCATTGAGAATTTGGTCACTATGAAATTCTTAAAGTGTAAAATACTCACTTCCTTTTTAACTTTATGTTCTGCAGCCTGTATCCGTTGTTCCATCTCCTCCTCCAGCTCACTGAGCTGAACTGCTGCTTTATCCTGAGCTCTAAAATTCAAAAGTAAATAGTTCTTTAGGAATTCCCCTCTGGCTTGACCAAAAGTTTGTGCAAAACGCATCTGCTTACCTCAGCTGGAATGACAGACAGACATGGAAACAGTTTTAACAGCACCCTGACCTTGTAACTGGTATGGTTGGGAATGAAAATCACAAATTAATTTGAAGATACACACAAAACAGATTTTAAATATCAGCTGTCGGCTGATGATTTGTATAAAATACATCACATCAGCATTTTGAAAATTAAGTTAAAGAGGTAAAAGGCCCCTCTGATTATCCTGTGAAGAGACTTCAAAAGGATAACTACCACAATTGGCATCACCCCCAAGTACAGAATTTCTGTCCTGAGCTATCTGGGTTTGGTAATAACAATGTGAGATTTCAATCATCAAGTAGTTACAGCTGGTAAATACACCCCCTAAAGCTGAAGAAGCATAAACACAATTTCTGAAATTAAATTATAACGGGCATGTATGGTAAAATGCAAAGTTACAGCCAAGGAAGAGGAGTCAATATGTTCTAAGACATTAAATATAAGGATAGAGCCTGCAAAAATTTGATCCAGGGCTTATCCAAAATATGAACAGGGAATCATCTGCAGGCTGCTATATGTGTTTATGTACATGTATGTGCACATAAACTAATCTTTGAACTCAGTTTATGGAAATACTCTGCTTGACATATTTTGGCGTTAACTCCCAGTAGTTTAACCCTACAGTATGATAAAAGAAAAATGTAACTGCATAATCAAACTAGAAAAACAATGCACTATACCTTTTTACTGCGATGGCCAAAGCTTCCATCTCTGCACTTTGTAGTTTGATCTCTCGGATGAAGTTCTTAATGACATGTTCGTAAGGCTGGATTAACCTTGGTTCCAGTATGTGTATGTTCTGATACAAAACACTGACCTGGTCTTGTCTGAAAAAGAGAGATAGCTTTTTGATACACTTAGTTGGAACAATGTTCTGTAACAGGTTTGAAAAATGTATTACAAATTAAGATATTCCTCTTTTTGCATATTTTTAAAATTTAGCAAGTTAGATACAAACTTTGAACAATTGAAGCTGTCACCTAAACTATATGCCAGAACATGAAAAGCAGCTATGCAAGAACTTAAAAATTACAAGAAAGACTAAACTCTGATTGTTAGCAACTCTGTAGTTAAAGGAAAGCTTAAACTCTGATTTAAACATCCTCCTCATTAGACAGGTGATGTTTTTTGTCTTCTGCGGAAGTGGTGCTATGTAATACCTTCCCCACATGTATGATATCAACAAATTGGTGCATATTCTCTACATTTTTTCCCATTTGAAGCAATTCCAGAGTTGTTAAAGCAATTATCAAATTTGTTTCATGTTGAAATGCTGACATTCATTTCAATATACAGAAACAAACCAGCAGAACAAAGAAATATAGATCTACTGATGTCAGGGGCATTTCTATGTACATATATGTTTCTGTCTTGCAAAGGGTTTCCTTTACAAAGGCCAGTCATTTAACTGTATTCATTACTTCCAGAAGTTATGTTCAACTTAATGTAGTGCCCTGAATATCTTTCAATGTATGCAGACTTATGTGATCATTAGATGCTACAAAGTATTTCTAAATACTGTATTATTAAAGAACTCCCCAAAAGTATGTTTACTCAATATTTCACATTTAAAGAACTGTTAAGGACATTTTTCTTAGCAACAACTTTGCACTAAAATAGCACTGACATTATCAACATCATCGGAAATATTGAAACTAACAAACAGAAAGAGTAGACTTAAAATCTGCCCTCCTTCTTTCAGTCTGTACTATTACAGCATACAGACAAATGTGAGATTTGTGCACTAAAGGCTTTACTGCGCAACAGTGTTTTGGAACAACTCTAATGGTAGTGTGTATCACAAACTCTTGAGGTTTAGGTTCATAGATGTCAACTAAATTCTATGTATACAGTGGATTTGTAGCATTTAGGCAATCATCTCGACTGATTTATTGTTTGTCCACTGACTACACACAGATGGACAAACAAGTTCAGTGTCTCAACGTGTTACCATTTACAGAATTCCTACAATATGTCCATTAACAATGCATGGGCTTGAAGCTGAAACCTGCCTGTAGTTCAGATACAACAAAATACAGCCCGTCCACATAGTCTTTCTGATTGGAATTCTGCTTATTTTTGATAGTTGGACTGAGAGCTAGTAATATAGGCTGCATTTCCTAAGTGTCTAGTACTTCAGCAGTTGTCCTTCAGAGCTGTAAACTGCTCAGCAAAGGAGCTAATAAACAATTCCAGAATAATTACAAATTTTATATAGAAGCAGACACTATGCATATCCAGAATTAGCTGAACAATGTCACTTCTTCAAACAGTATGAATATACACACAGTCCTTTAAACAAGTTGCCTATAAAAGACGCAAGATGGACAGAGTTAATCAATTTTCCAAGGCAGATAAATTCAGCACAATCTAGGTAAATATATATGATTTTTAGAAATACAAAATACAAAGATGAAATCTGTGTTTTGCTATTTTCTTTTTTTCTTTACATTTACTTTAAATTTCACCAACAACATGCCTACTAATAACCTTGTTTCCTAGAAAGCAAGCAAAGAGTAGGAAAAGTAATTGTTACTTGACGCTAACATAAAGTATTTCTTATGTAAGCATTTTCCTGATGCTCTTCGAAATCACAGGTCAGTGAATTAGGGTTGGGTCTTTAAGGACCTACATAACTTTTTTCTCAAGATTATAGTGTTATGTGGTACTCCCATCTTTCTCATGCAGGATTAATCAGCCTTTAAATCAAATGAAGCTGCATCAAAAAAAAAAAAACTACACTATACCTCAAACTGTACTACAAATCCTGTGTTCAAAAATAGCACATGCATAATGTCAATATCAGAGGCCTCCTACCATAGAGATTATTAATGGAGTAGCAAAACTGCAGGTACAGTGTCTTATGCTGATGGGAGTAGAGAATCAAAAAATTAGTCTAGCCTTTGATTACTGTGTTTTGTGCCAGGAGCAGAAGACATTTGTAGTGGAACACTGTAACATATTTCTGCAACTTTTATTCTGTTTACAGGAAGGGAATATTGTAGTGTTTCTCTACAACTTTTATTCCCTTTACAGGTGACATGGTCACTCCCTCTTGCAGCTTCTTCTCAAAGTGTATGCAAAGGCACATACCAGAACTGAAGACAGAAATCAGATTCTCCCTGCTGTTGAGCCTCTGCCATACAGCTAGGTCTGCTTTAAGATGCTGTAGTCAGAAGCACAAAATAGTTAGTGTACTGTGAGAGTTTATTCTCCCTCTGTGATACAAAAATCTCTTTGTATTTATTATTCCTCCTTAGACCAGTGACCAGCTATCATCCAGATGAATTCAAAATTTCTTGGTAAATCAGTTTTACAAATCAGTACTTAGGCTTAAGAAGCAAAACACCACCCATACAACCACAACCTTGCAGAATACTGGAAAGGATCTGGAGGGCTTTTCTAGATTAAAATTGGCCACTGAAGTTCTCAGTGGCACTTACCAAAGTACTTCTATATCAACTTTATGGGAAGTCTAATTAAAAACATGACTCAACAACTACTGCAACAGCAACAACAACAAAACACACTGCTTACTCACACATTAAGCAAGAAGCACTCACAAATTGGGAAGACTGCTATTGATTTTAATTACTTTAAGTATCCGTGACGAATTAGCAAGCACACTGCGATAATATTTTACAGATATGCAGGAGCTTAGAAGGATGCAGCTATAGACACTCTACATGGAAGTAAGTATATTATGATTATGAGAGGAATTGTTCTACATTGTGTCCTTCCATATCTCAGTCATTCCTCTGTTCTTATATGCTTTGAAAAGTATCAGTGACACCACTGCAGCACAACAGATTAGTTGCAATGAATACTGACCAATTTCTTTACCTGTCTTCTGTTCCCTTTCAATACATGCTATTTCTTTCCACAAATTCATGTTATTCAAAATTACTTATCACGAAAGATTTCACAAATGGATTTCACCAAGCTGACTTATGAGCCCTGAAGTCCATCCTTATACTGGACAAAAAGGCAGCTAGAAGGCTCTTTCTTCAGTTTTAGCAAAACTCAACAGAAATGCTCAGATTTGCTCCTGAAAACTGGTCTTCCTTGAAAACCTGAAATCACTGGAAAATGGATTTAGCTCCACCCCTTTAAGTTCCACAGTAACACAACTGTAGACCTTCACAAATACTAATGCACAGAAAGCATTTTTTGATACACAGTACAAAAGAAATTGTCCCTTTGAAACATCTGGCTCTATGGTTAAGCTACCTACCATACCAGCCTTTCCATTGCTTCTACAAAGTACAGACACAAAACACTAGTACCCAAAAAGGTATAGTATTCTGGAAAATACTGCTCTGGCTTTACCTTACCTCATCTTAAAGGCTTTATAAAGTAAGCTGTCTGTAAAATTTGCATTTAGTAAGTGTAATAAGACATTATTTGCACAACTTCACAAAAGAGTTAACATAAGCAAAGTTACTGTACTTACATGGTTTCAGAGAATTCCTGAGAGAATTACAGAACTATAATAATCCTGCCCTGATGATAACACAATATGTAGTATGATAGAATTAAAATACCATGTTAGAATACAGGAAAAGCAGAAGTGAGGAAAAAAAAAAAAAAAAAAACCAAAAACATGCCTGCCGTTGGTATTAGAGATATCAGAAATTTAGATACTACTAAATGGCATACTTTCATTTAACCCACAAAGCTATGCTAATTCATATAAATTAATAGTATTATTCTGGTTTCCTGAATGTACAGTGACCATTTGATCCACTCTGAATGCAGTTCAGAGGGAGCTGTAGAATTTATCAAAGAACGACCAGCTCTGCAGTTGCTCAGTATTTCACATGTTCCTATGTAGTTGCCACAGAGTATGCTGTTACATGGGGACCCTTAGTCTGACCCCAAGGGTGACATTTTCAGTATAGTTTTCCATCAAAGACGTACCTAAGTACAGTAAGCTAGCAGAAAACTGAAGGATATCAAAGATGTTATTATACCACTTCCACCTTCCCTCATTCACATGGTAAAGATTCAGTGTTTCTTCTTTTGCTACCTTGTGTATTCTTACCTGGGCCTGCTTTACAAAGGTGGAGACTGACAAGGTGATCACCACTTTTATTGCACAGAGCACTCTGCACTCTGGGAGGACAAAGCAGCAAAACAAAGTAAAAGCTCCCTTAGGCAGGCACTGCCCATGGGCTGTCAGGCTTAGCTGGGCGAGGGTTGTCTCAAGAGGAAAGAAAATTAGATCAAAATGTTTCCCAGCAGGACTGTCTTTGTAGGTCCTTCTGTACACATCCATATCTTTGTCAACACCATTCCTTGCCAATCATTCACCTCTGTCTTCACTTCTTTCTTAATCCATGTTCTTACCTGCAGACTTAAGGTCCCCAAACACTTTCTCTTTGTTTTCTTGACACTGACAACTTTCAAGCACTGGAAAAAGATAGTTTCTATTTTTTTTATGTGCAGATAAAAGCAAAGGTAATCATTACTACATTTAAACTTGTTTTCATACTGAAATATGCTCCCACTCCTAAATTTTAGAACACTATGTCAATGGTCTCTTCCCAGAGATGAGATTTTAGAATTATTCTCATCAGTTGTAGCAGCTCTTTCTGGTACAGGCTTGAAGTATAAGGTTGTCTGAGTCAGGAAGGTCTGAGCTAGGTGGTTGGAGGAAGAGAAAGATCAAGCATTATGCATCTAATGATTATCCTTACACTGTGTGTAAGCCTCTGTGTGACACCAAGAGATAAAGAAATACCTTTTTCTGAAAAGCAGATGCCTTGGATATGTCATCATTTCAGCCAAAAGAAAAGATCAACTAAATCCATTTCAAACTAGAAAGGACCTACTTTCATTACAGCTGAGTGCCTAACACGTTCCCCTACATTAAGCACCCTGAGGAAAAAGAGATTATACGACACATTGACATGGTGTAAAGTTCGAGGTTATTTCTCGACCTGAAGCACTATGGGGTTTTTTTAATACTACTTTTTCTTGTTCTGTATCTGCCCCTTAAGGAACAGGCACCATTAAAGGAAGGTAAACAAATCTGCAATCCCCAGATGAGAGAGACTGGCCAAACACTGATCACAGGAAAGGGATTTTTAATGTTTCTAAGGAATAAAAACTGTTCCCTTCCTAAAGACAGAGGTGTGGTTTGGAGGCAGTGGAGCAGGAGTGGAAAAGACTGTGGGACAGGGAGGGAAAAACAGAACCTGTGGAAAAGGAGAACACTCCAAAGGATAATGTTATGACAAATGACTGTATGACATGAAAATACTAGGAAAACAAATGCTACAGCTATTTGACACAGATGCTGTGCCAATTAATATAAAAACAGAAAAGCAGTAAAACCTAAGGTATCTCAGAGAGTCTTCTACAGAAAGGCATCCATCACACTTCCTGCAAAGCACATTTGTCAAACCCCTATCATGAGACGTATTAAAAGATAAGACATCATTCTTACAGCAGAAATCCCCTCTCCAGCACTGTGACAACGGGTGACCCAGCATTTGTTTTTCTTCAGGATTTGTCTTTTATCCTCTATCTAGGAAACACAGTTTGACTTCCAGAGAAATCTCTCCAGTTCTGATACCAACGTTCATCATCTCTTGGAAGTCAAAACAAATTGCTGACAAGAACTGATGCTGTGCTCTATATTTACTTCAGCAAAAATCCATCCTGGCTCATGATGGCAAAAGCAAGTCAAGCTTTGGACATTTTTTTTTATGCAGCAGAGCCCCTCTTCTTTGCTGTAGCACAGCACTATATCCCAAGAGCATTGCCTGTCTTTTCAGTTTAAATAGTTCATGATGAAACTAGCACTATTTTCTCATTTTATTCATTTTATCACTTCCCTCAGATACACATTTCCTATACAGCTCCAGATGACAGGATCATGAGAGAACCATTACCATAATCATACTACGACACCTCAGAATTGTACAATGCATAAAATCTCAGTCTGGCAGTGCTGAAATCCAAATACAATCAACAGTCAGCTTGACCCAAAGTACAAGGCACACAAGAGAGATCTCAAGGCTAAAATACAAAGCAATGAAGTATGAGGACTCTCAGAAGCAGAAGAATTTAGCTTGAAATAGGGATACAAACTTTCTTGTCCATATTCATCCACCCATTCATGCTCAAACTAATTTAGTTCATTTTCCAATCAGATAATCCTATTTGCCAAATACTACAGAAAAATTGCCTACACAAGAATACATAGAGTACACAGAGTCCCAACTTCCATCTTTCTAATTGAAGGTCTTTGACATTAAAATTTCAAAATGCATTTTCAGGGAAGTTTTTTGCCTGTAATTTACAGACACAACTGTCATAGCATTCATAAGTACAGGTTGGTTTTTTTTCAAGTGTCAGTGGATGTTGGATCACCCTTTGTCCAAGCTGTCAAATGGAGAAACATCACCATTAGGAGATTTTCCCATATGTTTAAAGGAACACATCCTATTAGGAGTGTAGAGGGAACCTTTCAATCTTACCACTGAAATCCAAACAGATTTAAGGTTGGCCACATAGTAAAAAGGAATTCAAAACCCAGTAACACAGTCAAGGGCTAAACTCTTCCAGTGTGAGCAGTAGACTGGAGCACTCCCTGTCAGGACCACCAAATAGGTAAATTTCTTAACTCCTGTACCACTGGCTCACATAAGTATACTCCAGTTGACAATTCACTACATATAAACCAAAGGCTCTGCTATCTTTTTGTTTAATTAGTCAGTACACCTGACAACATATAACATAGAAGGGTACCTGCATTTTAAATTAAATTAATTAAAAAAAAAAACCACCAAAAAACCACCCAAAAAACCATCCCTCTACGCAATTCCACTACAGTCTCTTTTCACACATTATATTAGATCATAAGCCTGGAAAAAATTCCAGCTCTTCTTGTACTAGAGACAAAACTGCCCACTGTAAAGACTAAGGCAAACAATATTTTGACTCACAGTGACCACCTTACCAAAAAGTCTAACTGAATTTAGTCCCAAAAATCTGTTCAGATGGCAAGAGGAGGAGCAAGGTTGAAAAGAAATTCTTTGATGTTACTCTTCTTGTTTAACTGCAACCGATACAACCATGACTCCAATAACGACTGGATATTTTAAAGCATAAACTGACATAACTGTGCAACTGATAGATCAAACTACAAAGAGGCAGGATCCTTCACGTAATAAAACTTTTTTTTTTTTAATTACCTAAATTGAAAATATTAGTATACAGTTATTTTAGGACCTGGAACAAGGCAGTACCTGGCAGTAAACAAGATTGCATCTCATGTCTGCTACTATACTGAGGACTGGATTAGGATATTGATCTGCTACTGGGTTTCACACCTCATTATGAAGGCTTCTATATGCCTTTCAAGAGCTCAGCTGCTGAAACAGATGCCAAACTATGTGTATCGGTATCAGTGAAAAATTTCCCCTTGATTTCCATGGGTACTCAATCAAGCTCAGGAATGATGGGGACCATGGGCGTTTACTGCATAATCTTCTCCTGGTTTTGTCTCACGACTTTGATCTGCTATGCCTTGTTTCCCTCTATATAAACCACAATAGTATCAAAGTACACATGCCAGTGTTTTGCTAGATTGAGGCCAGAAGGCACAGCATCTTGAGGGACTGAACCCCAAAATGATTAAGATAAAAAATACACAGGATCAAAATAAAAAAAATATGCACAACTAACTCCAGTCAACTGAATTTCAGGAGTTTCTTCTTTGTACTTACTTTTCTCATAGTTTTCAAAGTCAATGTTACAGCAAACATATGAGTAATAAACCACAATGGAAGGACACTGTGACATTCAGGATGTCTAGTGCTTGTCTCGAACAATCCAAGAGATAAGTGATGTACTTAGGCACTCAGGATAT
>JANIJG010001482.1:21857-34814 GCA_024611175.1 Megaceryle torquata | reverse complement strand
GAAATGCAGATTTAAAGGAAAGGAAAAAAATACTACTTTCTCTTAGATGCAGCCAACACTCTTAACTATTCTCATGGAAAAAAAAAAAAGCCCAAACAAAACACCACACACAAAACCAAAACAAAACCACAAACAAACAAACCAACCCTTAGAATGGTTTTAGTTGGAAGAGACCTTTAAGATCAAGTCCAACCATTAAGCCTGCACTGGAAGGTCATATGTACCCATCTCCACAGCCTATCCTGCGTCAGAAAAACAATACCCCCTTTTTGTCAGGTGATATATTTAGAATATGGGTTTATAATCCTATTTTGTCCAATTCCAGTTTTTTACATAATGATTACTATGAGGCAACAACTAAGAAAGCATAAGAAACTCCTCCATCAAAAGCTATCCAACTATTTTCAGTCCTGTTGAAGCAGAAAGAAAAAAAAAAACAAACAACACCACAACAAACACCAAACCATAAACAAAACACACTTTGTTTTATAGAAATCTACACCCTCCAGGGAAAAAAACTGTTTTGCCAAAAGAATTCCCAACCAGTGCTAACCAGAGTTAATTACAATGTGGGATTAAAAGGACAACTTCTTTTCAAATGCTTCAGAGTATCATGAAACAACCTCTGCCAAAATTAAAGGTCTGCTTTCTGCTGGGTTATTGTTCCAGGCTGTCTGCAGACATCACTGCCGGAGTTATACTACTCTGACATCATTTTGCAAGTTCAGTGCCCAAAGCACATGCCTGTACTATAACATGGTCTTGACAGGACCTCACATTTCCAGTCTAGTAAATCCTAAATAGTTTCCAGAAGTGCTATGTAGAACATACTCAGGAAGCATGCTGGGTAAGCAATTCAGATGATCACATGCTCTGGGATTCCTGCTGTCTCTGAAGAACTTCCATATGTCTCATCTGTACTCCAAGCAGGGCAAAAAAAAAAATAAAATTAAGAAAAACTTAGTCTGAGACACAGTCCTCTGATCTTCAGCACAGTCCTGTTACTTTGGAGTGTTACCTGACGCCAGGACAGCCAGATCCAGATGGAACTGCAGCCTGAGAACTTACAGGGAAACCACTTGGGCAAGAAGCAGCATTTAGAAGGCTTAAGGTTATGAGGGGCAGGTAAAGCTGACAAGTCACACGATGGACAAGGTCAACCACTATGGTAGCACAGTGAGGACCTGGGGTTCTGAGGAAGGTTTAGAGCTGAGAGAGATCTGGACAACAGCACAATGGCCTCACACAGGTGTAACCCCATAGTTCCTAACCTAGTGAATGCTCACCACTGCTGCCCTTGTTCAGAGCAACATGAAGAAAGAGGAGTTACCAACATCTGGAGCTTTCCAGAGGGAAGGGAAACGCTCTCTGGTTTCCTAGAGATGGTGCCTGTTGTGGTTACAGAAACCCATGTCTCTATTTTTGCTTAATTCTGGATTGCTGTGGATGGACAAGTCATTTGTTAGTGAGAGAGGTACAGAAAAGATGACAGCAGAAAGAAATTTAATTTGTGTGCCAAATACCATCCTTGGGGGCTGAAAGATTTTCCTCTTTCAGATTTCTCACATCTCAGAGCACTCACCTACTAGTCAAAGCCTTAGTCTTCTCTTAAACCTTAAATGGAGGTAATACTTTTGCCTGGAGAACTGAGAATACCTTTTCTCCAGCTACAGAGCACCCAATATTCCCCTAATCCCTGCCCGCAGAAGCCAAAGAGCACAGACACCCCTCAGCCAATTGTATTAAGAGTTTAGGAGAGAGAAACCAGAAAAATCATACCCATGAGAAGTACAACTGTGTGGCGAGGGTTACACAACTGACTTTGGAGAAGGTAATCTCCCACGTTTGGCAGAAGAAATTCTTGCTGCAAGGCGAGGAATTGAATGAGCTCCTCCAGCAAACGTCTGCTAGAAATGGTTTGTAACAGCCAAATCAGACTTTACTAGCAACATTTTACTGATCGCTTACATTCACTAATAGATTTTGCCAAAGGACCTTCTGCCAGCTTACAAGCATTTGAAGACTTCCACATTTGGAGGTTTTATTCTGACAAATTTGTAGTGTCAACCTGGCTTAAGAGGTTATTCAGAAATCCTGGCTGCTGACTGAGGTTTGTTCTGTACAATAAAAGGCCCTAGCTAGAGCCAAGAGTCTCAGAGGCTAATGGGTGAGAGCCAGACCATGAATAATTGAGGGTATGTTCTCCATTTATGGCACTGAGTGGCAGCAACTGGCTGTAAGAATGCATCCGTGGGCACCCCAGGGCTCTCAGCCTTTGCAGCCGTGAGCCCCCATGGATTCCATTCCTCACTTTCCCCAAAGTCATGGAGCCCGACACCACCACTTGCATTCTGTCCTTCTGCAGCCAGAAACTGGACCTCTTCTGAAGTCCACCACATTCGGCAACTCCTGAGCATAGCTGGCAGGGACCAGACACACCACCACATGTGGCAGAGTCACAGAGGAGAGAACAGCTGCCATGTTTTACATCTGAGTACTTGCCATGATGAAACCACCCCAGAGCACAAGATGTATTGTGACCTAGCAGGGGTCTGGGTAAACCTATAACCAACACAATTCTTCCTCCCTTTCCAGAAAGGAAAAAAGAAAAAACAAAAACCAACAAACCACCTCACAGGAAGAATTACAGCAGCTTCCAAGTTCCTCACACAGAATGAGGACCATTACCAGTTCATTACTAGAGGCCTTGCTTGAGGCCACAGGGAGGTCACAGCTTGACTCTTGCAGTATTTATTTGCCCCGGACAGCTATATAGCAGCTCATTGGTTCTGCACAAAATGCTTCCACATGCTGAGCTACTGCAGAAGCTGGTGCTGTGGTTTTTGTTAGATAAATGTTGCTGCTCCCAAGGAGTCCAAGTGCTCTTCTGATTTCTAGTTCCAGCAGCAAATCATTACCTCTGGAGATGAGTTAGGAGCCTGGCCGGCTCTCTGAAAGCCTCAGGACTTTCTTCCTACAATTCTTTTTAATTACATCAGGCTTATAAGCATCAAATGGCCCCTCCTTACCCCCATGACCAACCCCACAAAGGAACTGAGGATGGAGGAAAAGGATGGGGACAAGAAAAGAAGTAGTATCTTCAACTTCCAAAGCTACTCAGGGCAGAAACTGGAGAAGCGAGTACAACTCATATAGAGTAGTGGAAGATGTGCGACAAGACATCCAACTGTGTGCTGCTCCAAGAAATGGAAGGGATAATTATCCTTAAAAATGCCAAGCATGCAGCACAAATCGTTTATGAGAAGAATACATTTGTAATTACAAGTTATTTTAGCTACCCTGCTGCCAGGAGTAACTAGGAGCAGAAGGAAGTGATCAGTGTCATCATCTCATCCCCCAGGGACCAGACGATGCTGCTGATACTGCAGCACCCGGGCTAATTTTTCTTGGTGGAACACCTCCCTCCAGTGGCCAAAGGCAAGTGGTTTCCACAGGGCTCGGGCAGTTGGGGATCCAAGCTGGGGACAAGCAGCAGTCCTCACCTTCCCTCCTTTTTTCCTTCCTTTTCTTCCTTCTCTGTGCTGTGGTGCTACAGCAGGCTGAAAGAGAATCAGCAGTGCCCTTCCCCACCTAGCTGCCATCTGCTCAGGTTTGGCAGCTTTCACAGAATCAAAGAATTATTGAGGCTGGAAAAGATCTCCCAGATTGAGTCCAGCCTGTGATCTAACACCACATCAGCTAAATCATGCCACTAAGTGCATCCAGTCTTTCCTTAAACTCAAGGGATGTTGACTCCACCACCTCCCTGGGCAGTCCATTCCAGTGTTCTATCACCCTTTCTGTGAGGAAGTGCTGCCTGATATCCAACCTAAAAGTCCCCTGGTGCAGCTTCTGGCCCTGCCCTCTCATCCTGTCACTAACAGCCTTGCCATCCAGCCCCCTATATTGTGAGGCCCTGGGAAAGCACTGTCACCCAGTTAAGGAAGGGTGTTTGGGGGAACCAACTAGAACGAGGAGAGGGCCCATACAATCTAATAACGCAGCTCTCCTCATGTACAGACCAGGACAGCCTGAGGGAACAAGCTGTACTCACAGATCAGAGAGACCACTGCACCTTGATGCAGGCCCAGGGTACATTTAAGCACCTCTTGCACCACACTCAACTGGTTGGGGTAACTGAAGTCTTGACTTTAGACCAGTTGCCACCAGAGTTTGATGGTACCGCCCCAGCACCTTCTCTGCAAACTCCACTCTATTTCTTCAAACATGTATGAGGACAGAGTTCTGAGCAACCTGCTCTGCTTGCAGCTGTCCCTGCTCCCAGCAGCAGGGTTGAAGTAGATGACCTTGAAAGGTCCCTCGCAACCCAAACTAGCCTATGATTTTATGACTTGAGTCATGCTTATTCCTTCTTTAAGGAACACCTCGACTCCATTAGTGTATTGAACCAACATCTTCAAACAGAGATCGCTTAGCTTAGGAGGTAACATCTTTCAAAGGAACCACCACTTGGCTCACCCTAGGACAGACATACATCATAAAACAAGGCCAAGCTGACTCTAGAATATAGCCCAGGAAAATTGTCACCTCTCTCCACTGGGAAGTATCTTCACAGTCCACTGGTCTCCCACATGGGCCTCAGAACAGCTTTTCACAAGCTTTTTGATACCTTGAGCAAACAAGGTGACAACAATTTGCACATAAAGTGGAAGGGGGTGGAGAAGCAGCAAGAGGAAACTACCGCAATGCACAAGTCGTAGGCAGAGATGGATTTTTTTTTTTTTAGCAAAGTCTTTATTACAGAAATATTCACCCTCTAGACTTTTGTATCTGTACATGCATTTCTTCCAGTAGGAAGATGTTACTAAAAACAGAAAAAAAAAAAGGAAATCCCAGCATGGGCTCCTTTTTTCCTTGCTTCTCAGCATTGGCATCTGTAACTGAACAAGGATCTTACAAGGAGGAAGACGTTAGAGAAGAGACGTGCTACAAGAGCTAGCGAGCTTTGCTGCTAAGATGGGTGCCTTCTGCTCTAGCAAAGGTCAGCTTGAAGGGTCTGTGCAAGTGAGGACAGGTGCCTCAAAATAGAAAAGCCTTATCAGACCTCCATAAAACAACATCTGCCCAGTTGTATCTACTCTCCCTGATCACACCCACCACTGGGGCCCTGATCCCCTGAACAAGCCTTTCTTCCTGGAAGGAAAGTGGAGTAGGTAGTGAAGCCGTCCCTCAGAACTAGGATTACTGCTACCAACCCCACCCCTGACAGAAGACAGTCCTGGGACCACCTCTGTAAGGCAAAGGCTCTCTCACCACGTACCTTCTCTGAGGCAAGGACCATCCACTTCTCTCCCGTACAGCTTTCTGCTGTTAGGGCAGTTGCACCCACGTGCAGCTGCAAGACATCCATTGTGCCCAAGCCACCTCCGACACTGAGGACTTGCACCCAGCTCCATTGTCTAAGGAGCTGTGGCAGTTTTTCCACACATTATTCTTACTTTCGTACTTACACCACTCTGCATTGCTGGCCACTGGCTGAAGAGAGCAAGTGGCCCAGCCCTTAAGTACAGACACCACCCAGAAACAGCTACTGATCTGTGCAGTACTCACAACACAGCCATGGCTCCAGACCACAGTGGAGTCAGAAGACCATATAACTGAAATCAAAGGAACTCATCCTCACATCCAAGCTATGGAAAAAAACTTGGGCACCAGCAGCAGTGTTATCTCCAAGAGATAGCGTCAGCAACCCAGCCAGACCCCTCCACTTCCATAACTAACACCCACAGCTAACGTATGTTCATAAAGGGGGCAGGGGAAGAACCAAGGTAATTGTAACCTCTATAGAAGTTGGCAACCCAAGAATGCAACCAGCAGAGCCAGCCTGGAGCCAAGTCCACACTACAAAGCAGCCTCTGAAGTGCCTCCAAGCTGACCAGAGTCAGAAAAGCAGTGCTAGAGGGAGAGGAAAAGGTAGAGAGGCAGATGGGAGAAA
This sequence comes from Megaceryle torquata, assembly GCA_024611175.1. NCBI lineage: Eukaryota > Metazoa > Chordata > Aves > Coraciiformes > Cerylidae > Megaceryle > Megaceryle torquata. The sequence continues at coordinate 28,858 of JANIJG010001482.1, read as the reverse complement.
CATCTGTCAAATCCAGAACCAAAGGGAGCCATTCCAGAAGCAGCTGAGCACCACCACCACAATCTGCCATGCCACACTGGGAACAGGTAGGCTTGGCTTCCTCCCAGTGGCTTCTCATCATGCTCAAAAGGGAAAAGCTCCGCTGAAGGCAAGGTGTAGCTGACTCCAGGAGCGGCGAGTGTGAGGGTAGCACTCGCTTTTTCAGATGAGAGCCTAGGCTGGAAGATGCACAGTAACAGCCGAATTAGGTTAACTGCAAGGGAGGAGAAGGCCTATAAAGCATGACTAGTTACCACCACAAAGTCAGTGAAGTAGGTGAAGCTACCAAAGCACTGGAATCTCAACAGCAATCCTGGCTCATGGGGCAGAGAGATGGGACTTCTGGGAGGGAGGGGGAAAGATGTGTGGGAATAGAACAAGGTGGGGAGAGGAGTCATTGTATGTTATGTCCAGTGGGTTGTAAAATGGAGATATGAACAGTATTTTTTAACATGGATCAGGCAGCAAAAGCATTGTCCCCTCAGGTTAATTGGTGTCTCCCATGATGAGACAAGTTCTGCTTCTTGAAACAAAAATAATCCAGAGGCAGGATGCAAGTGGCCCAAGGGCCCTATTGCCAGAAGATCAGGCTGTATTGCAACTCTAACAGTTCTTAGCAGAGTGGTATCAGAAATGGGATGTCACAGGAATAATGGTCAATGATTGGACAGTCTGGGTACGAGGCAGGAATGTTCTGTTTGCTCCTTTCTCTCTGGTGCCGTAGCTCTGGAGTCAGCCAACTCAAGACTTGGGCACTTTAGTGTAGTCTTCACTGTGTATATTCTTGCAGAGCGAAATGGATAGTATCATCCCCAGCAGCTGGAAGAAGAAATGAGGAACAGGAACCAAATCAGCAACCAGACAGATACTGAGGTGGGAAGAAAGGGTGACACCTGGGGAGCAGAACACAGTCTTCCTTTTATGACACCACACAGGCAAACAGAGTTGATCCCCAATACGAGGAAAATGCAATAATTAGGATGACAAAAATACTTTGTACAAGATGATGTGCCTTCACCTGGATCTTGCTAATAGGATGTTGCCCATCTCATTCTTCCTGTTTGTGCATAGAGCACATTGCCAAGCATCAGACTCAGCAGGCCAAAACACAAGTATATGGGTCTTTGTTCAGTTTTTAATCCACCCTGTGACAGCAGCAGCTCAAAGCTCCCGGTGGACATAAGAAAGATCTAAAACTGTAGTGCCCTTAAACCAGGTGTCCATTACTTGGACAACACAGCTTTGCCTTTCATAATGTCTCTATAGCAAGAATATAGGCTCATGTCAGAGGGTTACTTACCTCTATAACAGCAACACCAGTGCAGACCCCAAGAATGACACCAAGGTTGTCCTTCAACCAGTTCTCTACACCATCCATGCATCCCTATGGAGAAAACATGGTCATAAATGAAAGAAGCACAAATCAAAGTACCTCAAGACTGAAAATCCATTAAGTATCTCCTTGTGCATGCCAAGATTATCCCAGTTACATGCTACACTGAGTTTCACAGTAGCTTTAGCATAAAAGGACAAGATCTCTGTGCCCCCTTGCCCCAGTTTCCACAGGTACTTCAAGCAAAATGGACATGAAAAAAGCACTTTAATTTCCAGAGGAACAAAGACAAGGTGACATCAGTGGAAGCTTCCCAGGGTCCGGACATACTCACCTGCTGACGAACAGGCCAGTCAGCGTACGTTGCAGTGCCATTGACAGGGACATCCAGATTACAGAAACCAGTATCTGCCTGGGAATCCTTGGAGCTATTGGAGCAGGAGCAGGGATATGCAGTCATGCTTTGGTTGATAAGAATCTCATTATTTTCCCAGTCCTTTGCTCCAGTCCAGCCACAGCAGGCAATCTAATAAGCAGAGAGAGATCATCAGTCTTAATACTGTGCTAGGGTATGAAGACAGATAGTGGAGGTAGAAGCACACAGGAGTTTCTCCACGTAACACCACTGCCACTTTTAACAGACTTTGAGCATAGAATCACAGAATGCCTTGGGTTGGAAGAAACCTTTCAAGATCATTTAGTCCAACCTCCCTGCAGGGAGCAGGGGCAGCTGCACCTACAGCAGGTTGCTCAGAGCCCAGGCCAACCTTACCTGCAATGGTTCCAGGGATGGGGCATCAAATCAGCATCAAAAGTTTCTTCCTTCTATCCAGTCTAATCTCTCTGTTTTAGTTTAAAACCATCACCCCTTGTCCTGTCACAACAGACCCTGCTAAAAAGTCTGTCCTCATCTTTCTGACAGGCCTCGTGAAGAGCTGAAAGGCCACAAGGTCTCCCCAGAGCCTTCTCTTATCCAGGCTGAAGAATCCCATACTACATTATAAAATACACAGGTCAACCATAATATTCTAGCACAACAGAGTATGTATCTTTCACAAGCCTTATTATACAAGGCCTAGACACTCAGATTTCTGTAAGCAATAAAACTGATTCTACTGAGTATAATCTGAATTTGCTTTTGCTGGCTAAGTAGTATCAAACTTTATCTGATTGCCTAGTCACAATGCTAAACAGAAGTACAAGTCCAGAACAAAAGTTCCCGGTGTCTCAGCTGAAGGAAGGCAGTTGTCCCATGTGACACATCTGAGGGATTTTTTTTCAGCCCTTTCAGTTCTCTGCTAGTACTTCCACTAGCAATGACACTTCCATAAGTTTAAAGACTTTTTCGGTGAGTAGTGAACATTTTTTGATCAGATATAGAGCAGGAAGTTTTTATTTTCTGGTTTCCAATTGCAATGTCCCACTGATATCAGATGTGGCCCCTGGGGACACCAGCAGCTACCGCACGATGGCGTTGATAGGCCACTAAGCCCCTGTGAGTCACGAAGAGTTTGAACCTGTCTGGCTGCAGTTAGGACTGGTTGGAAGGAGATGGGATGAGGAAACTTTTCCCTCTGAAGAAACATTTACATTCCTATACAGCCCCATGATAAAACTGCAGTTCTTGGAGGGGAAAGCACATTGGGAAGTCCAGCAAAGACTAAGATCTTCTCCTAAGCGTGCAATGACAGTGGTACAGAGCAGAAAAGCTATCAAACCTAAGGGGGAAGTTCAGGGAAATTCCTCCTCTGCTCAGGAAGGAGAAGGAATTTTTCAGTCTGACATAACAGATGTGAGAGCAGAGGTACAAACATCTCAACACCCACACCAGGGCGAGCATTTGGATTCCAGACAAGTGTTGAAGATCCAGCTTCCAGACAGAATTACCTCTAAAATAGTCTGGACTTGAACTTCAAGCCTGGTCTACAGAACAGTTGCCTAACACGCATCTTCACCTCTACAAAACCTCCTTCTGTTCCTACATAAAAGGGCTCATGCAGGATTCTCACTCCACTCAGACTTCTCTTGAGTCCACTAGCAAGGGGACACAACTTGAGTGGTAAAACATAAATCATTCTCCCTCCAAGGAGAGGAAATGTTGTAGGTTAGTGTTTTGCAGACAGAAGAAAAACACTATTACTTGTACTTACTCCACACAGATCCCATGCTGGGCATGTATTTAACCACAAGAGCCAACTCTCAAGCCTGTGGTTTGGCAGTAAACAGCTATCATGACTCCAGGGTGCTTGAACACTGACCTAGTTGCTCAAGAGCTGACCCTGATGCTAAAACAGAAACCATGAGCAGTTGGATGACTCCCAAGAATACCACCACTTGCAGAAGAGGCAGCACAATAAGTAAACAACACACACCAAGTGGTAAGGCCAGCAACACTGCTGACTTGCCAGGCAATAAGCTGGGGACTTACTTTACTACTAAGTCAGTATGTGCTGTGGCTATCTCACTGGTTAGTATTCTGGAGGCCCTACAGACAGAGAGAAGAGATGGGGAGCCTTTTGTTAGGCTACACAGCCATGATCAACTAGTCCTAACAGCCAGCACGCAGGAATGGTTCAGGGTCTTACCTAGTAGGAGCAAGCAAGTTTCCACAGAATCGTTATGGGCTAGAAGGGACCCTTCAAGGTCACCTAGTCCACCCCCCCTGCAGGAAGCAGGGACAGCTGCAACTAGAGCAGGTTGCTCAGAGCCCCAGCCAACTTCACCTGGAAGGGTTCCAGGGATGGGGCATCAACCACCTCTGTGGGCAGCCTGGACCAGGTTCTCACCACCCTCAGCATTGAAAAAAAAATTTTCTTCCTTCTCTCTAGCCTAAGCCTCCCTCTTTTAGTTTAAAAGCCTCACCCCTAATCCTGTCACAACAGGTCCTGCTAAAAAGCCTGTCCCCATCTTTCCAACAGGCCCCTTGAAGTACTGAAAGACCACAGGAAGGTCTCCCCAAAGCCTTCTCTTCTCCAGGATGAACAACCCCAACTCTCCAGGCCTGGCCTCACAGCAGAGGGGTTCCAGCCCTCCCATCATGGCTGGGGCCTCCTCTAGCCCTGCTCCAGCAGGTCCCTGTCTCTCCTGTGCTGAGGACTCTAGAACTGGACCCAGCACTGCAGGGGGCTCTCCCCAGAGCAGACAGTCAGGATCCCCTCCCTGACCTGCTGCCCACACTGCTGGGGATGCAGCCCAGGGTGCCAGCTCATGTGCAGCTTCTCAGCCCCAGCACCCCCAAGTCCTTCTCCACAGGGCTGCTCTCCTTTCCTTCATCCCCAGCCTGTGTCAGTCCTGGGGGTCACACTGACCCAGGTGCAGGACCTTGCACTTGGCCTTGCTGAATCTCATGAGAATCAGAGTCCCAGCTCTCAGATTTGTCCAGTTCCTCCTGGATGGATCCCTTCCCTCAGGTGTGTTGATGGCACCACACAGCTTGGTGTCACAAGGAAACATGCTGAGAGTGCCCTCAATCCCACTGTCTGTGTCACTAATGAAGATTTATTTCCAGTCTGCAGGCACCAAACCTCAAAGGCAACTTTGTACATCTGCCAGATCAATGGGCTATAGTACTGCCTCTCACAGTAGCAGTTTCCCTGTCCTCAGCCCAGTTTGAGAGGCCAGACTGTACTGACCAACAGCATCATCTGCCTCCTGCTCTCCCCCAAAGACTCACCTGTTTTTGCACATAGTCCCACGCATCTTCCAAGTTCCTCTCATCATTATTCAAAGGGTCATAATTTTCAATCAGATCTCCAACTATCTGGGACAACTCATCTTTCAGCTGAAAAAAAGGCAGCAGAGTTGAATTAGTCAATTCCTTGTAGCCTTTTCTTAGGGGCCAAAGAAAGCTAACTGCAGAAAGTAATAAATATAGGTAACATGATATATAAAGCCTCAGACTCAAAAGGAAAAGAGAACAGCAGCTTTGCTACACAATGCAACAGCCAAAGCACCTGTACCTCCTGGCAAGCCCTTGCCCAGGCACAGAGCAGGGCTACAAACTTGAGAAGCAATAAGGAAACAGCACTGGGTATGGTTAGCTGTGTAGGACAAAAGTTGAAGGCCTGCTGCTGGCCCCAGGCAAGGTAGAGGTGAGAGGGAAGCACAAGCTAAAGGCCAACACTGCTTCAAGGGCTCCCAGGTAAGGAGCTTCTAACACTGCCCTGAGAGTGAGGCTCTGGTCCAGAATCCCAGTGGCTGAAGCTGATCTGCACCGCTCTGGGAGGGTATGAGTCACACTGCTCCTGTACGCATCTGGGCCTTTCGACACGTAACTGCTGCTTCTATATTAAGACAGGAAGTCCTACAACTACCTAAACTGCTCATTAACAGTCTTAGTGCAAAGCTCGTGTATCAAACCATCCCTTCAGTCCCATTCCTTATCCAGAGATATTTACAACACCTCTCAGTTTGATGAGCAGTGCAAGCTACCACATGGCAGACTCCTTCACCTTCCTCCTCCTACCTCCTTCTGAAGCTCTTCCAAGCCAGCCTGTCTCTAGGGACAGTTGTTTTTGCTAATAACAGACCCAAATCACAAGAGAAGTGTCATTAGACTGATTGCTTGAAGGATGGGAGAGAGTTAGATCAGCACTTGGATGCTCCTATCCCACGTCTTACCTTTTGGTCTGTGGTGCTGCAGCTCATTTCAGATCAGTGCAAACAGTTCTTCCCCTTTCTACAGTTCCTACCTTCTACTGTTAAGCACCATAAATGGCCATAACAAACCCAGGGACACCCAGCAAGAGGAAGCGGTGCCCACTTCTCTACATCAGCAGCTTTTCTTCCTAGGAAAACTCCAGCTGAGCTCACCAGGATCAGCTATGTCAGGCCAGACAGAGGGGAGCTGCATGGTCTTTCTTCTCATACTGTCTAGCTCTTCCCCTTTTAATTACTTTGCTTCCCCTTTTCCTTCCCTTCAAATCAAGGCAACCTGACCTGGTTCTCACTAATGAGATTGGCCTTGGCTGCTGCCATAAGCCTTATCAGTTACTGAACCTCTGAATTCCCACCCTCACCCTTCCTGCACACCACTGCTCCACATCCAGGAGGAGGCAAGGAAGGATGGGTTTGCTGACCTCCCCTAGGCCCATCTATCCCCTTAGCTATTAGGCCAGGCAGAGCCTGGTGTCACTTCTGCAAGAATCCCAGGCAGTGACTCTTGTCCATCCTCAGGGCCCATCACAAGCACAGAGAGTCTGAACTAGATCTCTCTTGTGGCCAACAGGTTAAGGGAGGGGATTCTGCCCTGCTCTGGAGTCCTCAGCATAGGAGGGACAGGGACCTGTTGGAGCAGGGCCAGAGGAGGCCACAGCCATGATGGGAGGGCTTGAACCCCTCTGCTGGGAGGCCAGGCTGAGAGAGTTGGGGTTGTTCATCCTGAAGAGAAGGCTCTGGGGAGACCTTCTTGTGGCCTTTCAGTACTTCAAGGGGCCTGTCAAAGATGGGGCAGGCCTTTTGGTAAGACCTGTTGGGACAGGATGAGGGGTGATGGTTTTAAACTAAGAGAGGAAGATTCAGACTAGAGAGAAGGAAGAATAATGTTTTGGTTTTGTTTTGTTCATAGAAGCAGCAAAGGCAGGTTATAAATATCTAACGAATTTTAATCCCTTTTGAAGAAAAACACCTA
>JANIJG010001482.1:0-21847 GCA_024611175.1 Megaceryle torquata | reverse complement strand
GGAGGAAGATTTAAAATAAGGGGAAGGAAAGATTATGTTTTGGTTTGGTTTTTTTTTTTTTTTTTTTTTAATGCTGAGGGTGGTGAGACTCTGGCCTAGGGAAGATGGCAGGGATGTTGAAAGCCTGTTGAAGCATTCAATGCACCTTTTTGCCTTGTCTTCCTTTGCCACATGCAGAATGATGGTCAGCTGCAGGTGTCTGTGTTTTCCCTTCGGGCTGCTCTGCTGGGTAAAGTTGCAAACAAGCTGCCTCTGCCTGTGCTCTCCAGAGCTGTGCTGTTGTTTGTGTAATATTCCCCCTTTCTTCAATTACTTTTACTGCTAAGAATACCTGAGTTTATCCTGAACTGAAACCCGCCACCTTTTGAAACCAGAGCTGTTTGTAAGACTTCTTGCCTTTTCTTGTGTAAGAGTAGAAGAGTGGAAATCCATCTTCCTGTGCAGCTATGGTTGGGGACATAGAATGGCTTGGGTGGTAAGTGACCTTTCAAGGTCATCTAGTCCAACACACTGCAGGGAACAGGGACATCTGAGCAGGTTTCTAAGAGCCCTGGACAACTTCACCTGGAATGGTTCCACAGATAGGGCACTGACCACCTCTCTGGGCAACCTGGGCCAGGCTCTCACCACCCTCAGCATAAAAAAATTCTTCCTCATATCAAATCTAAATCTCTCCTCTTTTAGTTTAAAACCATCACCCCGTATCTTGTTACAACAGGTTCTGCTTAAAAGATTGTCCTCATCTTTCTGACAGGCCCCTTTCTCACTGGAAGGCCACCGTGAGGTCTCCTTAGAGCCTTTTCTTCTACAGGCCAAACGAGCCTCTAGCCTCCCCACATGAAAATAAGCTAAAAAACCCAGGAGGGGAGCTCTCACCACACTCCCGGTCACTTCTGATTCTGGAAGTAATGAATAGTTTACAGCCCTAGGCAAGTCCCTGCCACCACCACACAGGCCTGCTTGCTGCAAACAATAGATAGCAAGTAGGGCAAGTCTCAAAAGACCACTGCTCTCCTTTGCTTGAGGCATTTAGAGCCAATCCATAGAGAACTGTGTGGACTAAGCCCAGAGAGACCTTGCCCAGGCTCTCCCATGTTTAGGGGCTTGCCACCCACCAGATGTGGGTAAGCAGCATCACAAAGCAGATCATTTGTAACATTACTGATTTGCTGTCCCTAAGAAAACCCCACTCCACTGCAACATACAGTTTCAGTTGCCAACAGATGTAGGGAAATGGACATTGCATCAACATCCTCCCAGTAGTACTGGGCAATTCCAGTCTGAAGGGGCATTCCTCTAGCAACACCCAGGGGAGAGGCAAAGCACCAGCCTTCCTGTTAGAGACTCTGTCTTTTACAGTGATGCTATCTCTATTTCAGCAAATTTCCATATGGCAGGGGTGAGAAAGGACTTTGACACTGAAAAGGAACAGATCATGAAAAAAAACAAACAAAAACCACCACCAGAAAAAAAAAAAGCCCCAGCAAACATTGCATTGGTCTGCTCAGTAGTTACCAAGAAAAGGGCAAGCAGAGAGTACAACCCTAATCCTGCCTGCTCTCCCATGGTGCAGGAATAAAGACTTCAGTTACAAGAAGTGGAGGAGCAAGTATCACCTTGCTACAGTCTGGATCCCAAACTCCTTTCCTCTACTCTCGTTACTCCTGGTTTTATATCTAACCAAGATCCTTAAGTCAGAAAGGACTAAACACAAAGAACATAGACACCTAGGGACCGGATCTCAAGCAGGTTTCAGTTTCCTTCACTGTGCTCAGCTGTGCTGCCCAGGGATGACGTACATCAAGTGAAGCAGAGCGACATGCACAGAGTTACTGAAGCATAGCCACAAACTGGTGCGTGGGAGCTTTCAACCAGGACCTTCTCAAAGCCATTTTTCTTAGTGCTCTAGGCAGGTACTTCAGAGGATTCCTGAAATAGAAGGGCTCTAGAAGAGCTTTTCCATAAGTTTGTTCACTGAGGACTGAACAGGAGCATCTGTTCGAAGCCCAGCTTCCCCTGCCACTCTGCTAGATCTGTACAAGTGTGAATCTCAGCCACGTCAGCTTGAAAGGCTCTGCAGAATAACCTCCAGCACTTGATTCTCTCTCTGGTCTGACAGGTTCAAATGACAAGCTACAGCTCAAAAAGCTGGAGTTTTCTAGAGTAGAGTGACAGCTAGAGGAAAAATACCAACTGAAGCATGGAATGTCACGGCCTAAAAAGTAACATTTCCTCATTGCAGGGGAATGCCAATGCCCACACCTCCTCCTCTGCATTAGTCAGAGCTGTTTGTTGAGAATCAACAGCTTGTTCAAAGTTGTAACTTTACACAGCAGGTACCAACATTTCAGTTTCTCCTTCAGCTCTAGCCAGCCCCGGGACAAGCTGCACTCACACCACACTTGGCAAGGGACCCAACCAACAGCTGCTCACAACCACCACAGCCACTTGTGCAAAGCTCGCATCAGCTACATCAAGGGCAGGCACACCTTCCCTCTCCCTGCCCCCAAACTTCACCACCAGGCCCCATCCATAACCTTCTCAACCCCTGCTTTCTGTAACCTAGCAGGAGGGATGGCTCAGGAGATGCAAGCACAGCCATGCAGTGGTGAAGATAGAATCAAAAGAATTGTTTTGGTTGGAGGAGACCTTTCAGATCATAGACTTCAACTGTTAACCCAGTGTTGCCAGGTCACCACTAAACCATGTGCCTCAGCAACACATCTCCATGGCTCTGAAACCACTACAGGGACGGGCAGCCTGCTCCAGGGGAAGACATTTTTCCTTATGTCCAACCTAAGCCCCCCCCCGGTGCAACTCAAGTCCATTTCCTCTTGTGCTTTCACATGTTCCTTGGGAGAAGGGACCGACCCCACCTGTCTCCAACCTTCTTTCAGGGAGTTGTGGAGAACAAGCTCTCCCCTGAGCCTCCTTTTCTCCAGACTGGACAACCCCAGGTCCCTCAGCCACTACTCATAAGACTTGTGCTCTAGACCCTTTACCAGTCTGATTGCCCTTCAACAGACAGACATGTACTTGTTCATGGCAAAGGACAGGGCTAGCCACAACTGGTACCAGAAACCTGCAGACCAGGACAGGAACCAGAAGAACCCCACAGTTTTAACTTGCTCCTACTACGTGCATGTAGCTCCCAGTTTAGCTGGAGGCCTGACCAGGCACTGCCATGACAGGCTATTGCAGTGCACTTCAGTAGCTCAAAAGTTATTCCCTTGATGCTACCAAGCCTGATGAAGCTCCAGAAGAACATGCTGTGAAAATGCACTCCTGGCCAAAAGATCCATTTCAAAATCTTAAACCACTTGGCTCTGAGCTTAATAGTAGCACAGGAACCATCAGATACTTGGGTTTGCTCTTGGGGAAAGAGGACAGCTCTGCAAAGGAGAATTTTATGTACAGATAAAGGAAGGATTCAAAGGATGGAACAAGATGACACAAGGATGAGGCCAGTCAGAAAAGCAATTGCTCAAGCTGGTAACCTCTCGAGGCACCAGCAATGGCAGTGTGGGAGTCATCATCACTACTCCATACCCACACAGTTGTCTGCAGCAGGCTCAAGAGAAGGTGCAGTAAAAAGCCTTTCAGAAACTTCTTTAGTGTTCCCACAGCCCCAGACTAAAGCCTGCATACTAAACCAGAGCTTCACAAGCCATCAGAAAGCAGCACTGGTGAGGTTGGTAGGCACACAGGAAGCAAAGCTGCTGAGCGAGGGTAGAGGAAAGGCGAATCCAGTTATGCCTGCTAACTGTATAGCCCAGTTTGGAAAAAAAAAAGAATTTCCAGGTGTCTCCTGTTCCTCCAGACCAAGACCAATGAGAATATGCACAATAGGAAAGACTTACCATTTCTTTCTGGAAGTAAATGACCAGTCCAGCAGCAACCTGGGTTATAAGGATTAGCATCAGGCAAGTGAAGTACTGGAAGCAAAAGAGAAAAGATGACCATGATCAGCCTTCAGAATGATCTGTACACAACAGCACAAATTTTAGTTAGATTTTATACGCAAGAAAAGTCACAACATTGAGCCAACACCTTTATTTGCTGACAAGCTCTGCTATCAAGAACACTCTCTCCAGTAAAAGCTTAAGTACAAGTGTCTACATCAGACCAGTGCACTTCAGCTCCCATCAGGCCTCTCAGAAGAGGAGAGGGTTTACAAGCACCCTTTGCATATGTCATTCCAGCCAGGACTCTACCCCTCCCACCTCCAGCTCCATCCCTAGTCCACTCTGACCTCAATCAATTGGACTCTGCCTATCCCAAGCCTTCAGGACAATAAAAATAATAAAAAGATTAGGGTTGAGAAATCAACTTTTCAAGTCAATTGCCTTTAAAAAAACACCAAAACAAAACAACCCAAAAAACCCCAAAACAAAACTACACAACACTTTTTTTTTGAGGATCTAAATTTAAGATTCACCAGCAAACTGCTTTTAAAGAAAGTTTGACATTTGAGGTTACTTTTAAATGGTGGTAGCTACTACCCTTCCATAAAGGGACGTTCCTCACACCAGGACACACTCTGTGGCCATACTTGGTGTCCTACTTGTGTTTGCATCATTGTGAGCACAATGCTAACTGGGAAGTCAGAGGTGGGGCAGAGATGACAGAGAGTCACCTGGGACATCTCAGCTGGCATTCCTCAACCCACTGTTCAAGCAAAGTTCCAGTGACATCCTGACATCTGATGTCAGAGAGTTCTTAGTGCATCAGCATTAATTTCTGAGGAACTGCTGCTGCAGCCTGTTGACTCCTGGAGAACTTCATGTGTGCAAATTAAGAACTGGATCTAAGTTGACCTATCAGAAGTGCCAGCCCCAGGAGACCTGAGTCCCAGCTACAATCTACCATGTATTCTGCAGGAGAGGTATTAAAGATTGGATCTAAAACATAGCATGAATTCTCTTACCAGACCCAAGAGACAACGTATTTCATTGACTGCTCCAAGACAGCCCAGGAACCCCATCAGCATGGTGAGGGCCCCAACACCAATGAGGATGTATGCACCAGTCTTCAGGGAGGGAGATGACATCTCTGTAGGGGCCAGGAGAGGGAACAAAATTAACTACTTAAAAAAACTACATCTGCCATGACCACTCAGAACTGCCTCCATATCTGCTTATAAATGTCTGTTGTCTTCTACAGGGGGATGGCACAAAGGCTTGAATATGGAGACAAAAGGCTGCTTCTGGGTGTCTTCTGATGCGGGAAGACTTAAAGCCAATCTGCAGGTCTCCATTATCTCTAGGTCAAGACTCTAGGTCACCCCAAACAAACCAACCTTGTTCAGACAGAGCTAGCTGCTATATGGATTTTTAACTCCCTCATGAACACACTCTGAGTGTGAGCAAGTTACAGTACATTCTGCTCCACAACTACTGCCCATTTGCTTCAATTTACTATCTTCGGGGAAGCTTTTTGTGTTTTTTGGTTTGCCTTGTTGCTTTCATGCACTATTCCTTGTTCCTTTTTGTTTTTACCTATCCACTTGTGGTCAGTTGACCACACAAATTAAGCAGAGAGAAACATGTTGCAAGAGTCATGGCCAGTGCTGAGCAGAGATGATGTGACAGGTTACTTGACAAGTCAGTGTGGAATGACTCGTGGCCAGGCACTTGCTGCAGGCTGTTGCAGCACCTCTGGAGGACCCCCTGAAGAGATTCAGGCTATTCCAGGATCAAAACAGGTATCAGATCCACATTCCTTGTCCCTCAATGTTTTGTACTGTGAGCATCAGAAGAAACAAGCTGTTACATTTGGGTTGGTCACAACACTATTTCTTGCAGAAGAGGACTGAAGGGAGCAAGCATTACAGCATAAAAGCTGTAGAGATACTCTGTCTGGAAATAGCAACCAGAAACCTCATTATCATTAGAGACATGCTTAAACCTGCAAGCTGCATGGTGTAGGGGAATTCTAGATGTCCAGTGATTAAAGACGACAGCGTTCCTAGAGCTCAGCATTTAGTTTCCTGGACTAAAGTCCCAGGAGGCAAGCTTCCTGGTGGTAAATGCAGCACTTGAGGATGTGGTCTAAGGGATAGATGGATGTTAGGATGAAGGTTGGACTCTCTGATCGTAGAGGTCTTTTCCAACCCTAATGATTCTATGATTCCTCTGAGCTCCTCCCAAAAAAGGCTGAGAATAACTGAATCCAGCTTTCTCCCCTTAATGTATACTTCTCCCTGCTTCTGCTATCTACTGCAAGTCATCAGGTTTCAAACATTTATCCCTAGAACATGCTGAGCAGAGGAAAAAAAAAGAAAGTATTAGTTATCAAAAAAATTAACCAGAGAGGTCACTTCAGCCTTGATTCTTTTCCAGGCCAGTCTCTCCCCAGCTAGACATGGGCCCCAGAAGCCAAGATCCTGCCCCTGTTTCCTCACCAGTCCTGGCAACTCTCACCATGCAGGTTAGAGGTGCTGATACTGCAAAGCATCTATGGAAGGAGAAGCCTTACAGGAGCGGCCTTCACAAGACTACGCTATTCCCTGCTCAGCCACCACACAAATGTTCCAGTACCCAGGCTGTGGCACCTCCACAGTGCCAGAAAGCAGCTGCTCAGTCAGCTTTTCATTAGAAAAAAGAAAGAAATAAAGGTATTTCCATCTCAAAAGCCCTTCAGAGAAGTGACAGGAGGGCAGAAGCTGCACTTGCACTTCTCTTGTGAGGCGGTTGCAGATAAGAAGTCTCTGCTGGTGAGAGGACTCACGCTCTGTTTGCTGTCATTCCTTGTTTTCCTCAGCACTCGGCAGGTAGCCAAGCGAGTACAAGAGGCTCCTTTGGCAGGGGCTGGTGTGCCCTGCTGTGCTGAGCTCCCGCCCCGGAGCCAGGCTGACTGAAGTGAAGGGAAAGAGGGGCAAGGCATGGGAAAGGAAGTGAGGGGGCAGGGAAAGAGCTGATGCTGGAAATCTCCAGGAAGGAAGTTAAATCCTTAAATGCTCCGTTAGCAGAGATGGAGGAAAATGGGAAGAAGCAGAGCCAAGCTCAGGGCCTTCATACCAACAAAACTGGCAGCAACCTTCCGGCCTGAAACACACCTCAGATTGTGATGGGTGCTGCAAGGAACCAGGCCCTGGTACTGATAAGCTCTTTTTTTGGCTGCCTGTATGGAAAGTACATTTCTGCTATGCCAATTTCCCAGGTGGCCAAGGCGACCACCAGCATCCTGGTTTGTGTCAGCACTAATGTGGCCAGCATGACTAAGGCAGTGATCATCCCCCTGGGACTGGGCACTGATGAGGCTGCACCTCAAATCCTGTGTTCAGTTTTGAGGCCCTCGCTCCCAGCAGACTATTGATATGCTGTAGCTAGGGACATAGAATCACATATTGGTTTGGGCTGGAAAGGACCTTTAAAGGTCACCTAGTCCAATCCCCTGCAGGGAGCAGGGGCATCTGCAACTACAGTAGGTTGCTTAGAGCCCCAACCAACCTCACCTGGAACAGTTCCAGGGATGGGGCACCAACCACCTCTGAGCAAACTGGGACAGGGTCTCACCAGCCCTAGATTAAAAAATTTCTTACTTTCATCTAGTTTGAATCCCCATTCATTTTGTTTAGAACCATCACCTCTTTGTTGATGCTCCTGGCTAACTTAGAGGAAGGAAGACAGCCCCTCACACATGCAGCAACAGAAAACACCTCTGATGACCAGGTTGCTTTGAGAAGTCGGTATAACCAGAGCATGTCAGAGCACTAAAGACTTCACAGACCCACTCCTTCCATCTCCATTCAGATCTACATGCTTTACTGGTTAGGAATAAACATAACCGGCTACTTTCAATGTACATGAAGCAGCAATAAACCCAGGGATTTTCTTTCTTTGGCATTTGAAAGGGTAAAACTGAAATACACCATTACAGCAAGCAGCGATAGCACGGGAGACATGCACAGCAAAACTACAAGGAGGAACCAGGGAATAAGGAAGCTGTTATAGAAACACAGGAGCACGTAGCTAAGCCAGAATGAAACACTTGTGCCCCTGTGCAGGATGAAGTATTTGGACTGCTGGGGAAAGAGGCAATGGTCTCACTCAGTCTGACCCTGGTGTTGCAATCCACAAGGCCAGGAGGAATGCTGTGTCCCCAGGGCTTCTCCCTTTCACCCTGCCCCTGATAGGGTCCCATCCTGCTATACTCCACATTACTGTACAGGTCACGCATAGAAGTACTGCCTGTCCCTAGACAGCATCACAGTCAAGCACAGAGTCAATTCAAAAGGAGAAAAATGATGAAGAAAAAGGGTCTTACGTAGCACTGCAATGAAACTGGTTTTGTCAGCCAGAATCCATATTCCAAAACCCAGGATCACAGCACCCAGGATCTGAAAGAGCAAAAAACAAAAACACAGAGCTGGCTTATTAGTTTAGACCAGTAAGAGGTGTCAGCTGCTGTTCTTTATGCTTCCAGAATAAAAACAACTATTCTTTCACTGTTCTCACCCACGTACCCCACAGTACTCCTCCCAGAGTAAACAGGATTAGCATGACTCCAGGAAAAGTGCCTCAGCCAACTGAACATGGTGTTGTATGGGAGGACCGGTCAAAACCAGATAAGGAAGAGATGCCCTGCTGATAGAACCTTGTTGTCAGAAGCAGAAGGTAAGTGTCCTGCTTCTGGAAGAACCAGGGAAGGACAAACTCATCTAGCACAGGATTTTAAAGAATTTTTTTTTCCTCTTTCATAGAAAGATTCCTGACCCTGTGGAATCAGGCTGGGTGCCAGCTGCCAAAGGATTAGATATCTGGCAGCTGGAACCTTCCCAAGAAGGAAATCTTTGGCTTGTCATGCTCTGTTATAATGTTATGGCTTCTACCCACAAATGCAAAAAACCCAGCAGCATTCACTTGGTGTCCAGGTTCCCTTGAGTGAAGTGGTCTGCCCCTTTAAAAACCAAGGGGTGGTGGCTTGGCCACTACTTTATGCCAGAACATCCCAGCCCCTCAAACTAACACATCTTACTACCACCAGAGCACCAAGCATTACACAATGTCAGTCATGGCCTCTGCCTCACTCACCACACTCTTATCTAGGGTAAGGATTAAAGAGAGCGATGTGTCCCAGTGAGGCTGAATCCAGACAGTGAATTGAGAAGGCAAGAGACAGTTCTCCTGTCTCATTTCGAAGGGGGGAACAACAAAAAAACACAAACAAACAAACAAACCAAAAAACAAACACACAAAAAATCCCAAAGCAAACAAAAAGAAACAGAAAAAAAACAACCCCAAAACAAACCATGCTCTGTTTTAGCTTCCAGGTATCACCATGTTTTATACTACTCTGTGAAACAGAACCATAGAATATCCTGGGTTGGAAGGTACCTCCAAAGGTTATCTAGTCCAACCCCCAGTGTCTGCATGCAGATGACCCTGGCTCCCAAATTAGGATGAGAGCACCATTATACCCAGAATAAAGCAAGTATGCACAGTTCCACACAACAGGAAGTAGCAAAGGTTGTGCAAAGAACTACACCAGATTTTAAAGAAGCAAGGGAAGGACAAGGAGATGCTTCCAGAGGACACAAACCACAATTAGCAGTTCTTATACCACCAAGGTTTCAAGAGAGGATGAAGTGAAATACTAAAATAAACTGCCAGAGCTGAAGAGGGATTGTAATTCTGAGCTTCATTACAGAACAGTCTGATACTTCATAGATGAGGGAAATGCCAAAGTACCACCTGGAGCAATCTGGCAGAGAGGGTTGTACAGACAGGCCTTGGCTCCACAATTTGGAAGTTTACACTATGCTTCAGCTCCTCATACAAAGAAGCTCTTCTGAGCAAAGATAAAGCAGCAGTCCGAAATAAGCCGCTTGCAAGCTTTCCTGGCTTGGCAGAGGACACAACTTGTAGCTGTGGGGACAGGATTAGGAAGTCACCAAGCAAGTTCCCATCTATGAAGGAGGATTGTCTCAGCTGCTGAAGGCTGTCTCCCAGGGAAAAAAAAAAAAAAGCAAGACAGTAGCACCAAGTCGTCCCCTGGCCATCCATCCCACCACACTGCAGTGCTTGACCTGCTGAGCAAACTAGAAAAGCCCCTCAAACGTGCAACAGCTGCAGTGCCTGCAAAATTCCTCTCAAAGTCGGCATTGCCAAGAACTGCTGAATTTACAGTTTTACGCTGCACATTTAATACAGTCTTCATAAAATATTTGTCTTCAAGACTCAAAGTGGGCTATATGTGACATCTCTCTTGGCTTGCTGACCCTGAAGTGTCACCTAAGTTTTGCTGTTGCTGACAAAACACAGAACAGCTGCTGAGCCAAGCTCCTGGGAATTTATTTGTTAGGAGTTACTTGGACTATCCAAGGCCTGCTTTCACTCTAATCTTTGCTCTAGTCCACAACTCATGGGTTTGCCAGGAACTGTTGTGGAAAACACTAAAAGGGGAAGGCAGAGAGAAAAACTACAGGGAGAAAACAGTGTCCTACTAACAACAGTGTATTTATCACCTAGGAGGACAGTCTCTCTGCTCACCACCTTCAGGACCTTGCATTGCATAGCAAGGCTATTCATCAGGGAATGGCTTGGAAGGGACATTTAGAAGTCACCTAGTCCAGCCCCCCCTGCAGAAAGCAGGGACAGCTGCAACTAGAGCAGATTGCTCAGAGCACCAGCCAACCTCACCTGGAATGGTTCCAGGGATGGGGCACCAACTAACACTCTCAGCAAACTGGGCCAGGGTCTCACCACCCTCAGCATTAAAAAAAAAAAACCAAAACACCCAAACAATTCTTCCTTTTCTCTAGGCTAAGCCTCCCTCTTTTAGTTTAGAGCTACCACCCCTCATCCTGTCACAACAGGCCCTGCTGAAAAGCCTGTCCCCATCTTTCTGACAGGCCCCTTGAAGTACCAAAAGGCCACAAGGTGGTCTCCCCAAAGCCTTCTCTTCTCCAGGATGAGCAACCCCAGCTCTCTCAGTCTGGCCTCCCAGCAGAGGGGTTCCAGCCCTCCCATCATGGCTGGGGCCTCCTCTGGCCCTGCTCCAACAGGTCCCTGTCTCTCCTGTGCTAAGGACTCCAGAGCTGGACCCAGCACTTCAGGGAGGTGTCCCCCAATCAGAGGGGCACGATCCCCTCCCTGACCTGCTGCCCACACTGCTGGCTCATGTGCAGCTTCTCAGCCTGAGTGCCCCCAAGTCCTTCTCCACAGGGCTTCTCTCCATTCCTTCATCCCCAGCCTGTGTCAGTCCTGGGGTCACACTGACCCAGGTGCAGGACCTTGCACTTGGCCTTGCTGAACCTCATGAGTTTCAGAGAGGCCCATTTCTCAAGCTTGTCCAAGTGTCCCAGATGGATCCTGTCCATCAGTCACATCAACTGCATGACTCACCCTGGTGTCATCTGCCACTGCCTTGTCTTCAGACCCTCTGTAGAAGTCACATCTGCCTTACATATAGTTTAACTTCTCTGTTCCGTTGTGTTGAACTCCTGAAGGAGGGACTGATGTCACCCCTCTACCCTGCGAGTGGACACTTCACCTCTGATTTCAACAAAAACCCTTGTTACCCCCAAGCCAGAAGGATGCAGCTCCCTCACTGCTGGGCCAGCATATTTCCCCAGCAGTGCCCAGTGAAGAGGGGCAAGGAAGAACTAAGCTGTAATGGAGCAGACTCACCCTTCTCAAAAGGGCAGCTGGAGGCTCACCTTCACACTCCAATTGTGTGAGGTTACATGGAGCCTGGCACAGGGGCCAAGGCTTTTCTTAAACACCAGGCCTTGTTTTAGGCAGTAGCCTTCTGCTCTGTTTACAGAGGGCTCAGAGGCAGGACAGACAGTTATATATTCTAAACAATCTCCAGAGACTGTTCAACTCATCTTGCAGAACTGCTCTCCCTTTAAGGGGAAGCATCTGCTGTGGCCCACATCTGCTACCCAAGAAGCTAGATATGTGTTCAGTTTTGATTAGAGAAGCTAAGCTTCTACTCCAAGCTTATGGTTTTGGTATCTTTTGATCAAGTTGGCAAGCAGCCCAAACAACCTTCTTCCCTTTAATCAGAGCAGGTCAAACCCTTCCCCAAAGTAAGGCTCCAAGACTGCAAAATACCACCAAGTCCCTGAACTATTTCAGCTATAACGAGGGACCTTCTCACATATCTCAAGCTGTAGAGAAGAAGTGTCATTTCAATGACTGGCAAGCTTGTAAAAGAGTCACTAGCACTTCTCTAAAGGCTTCATTCATCAGCTCCAAGCAAAGCTGGAAAGCACACTTCAGACAGCAAGGGCTGGCCTGCACAGGGTGCAACCCCAGAGGCTCAGCTCCCGGTCCAGAGCAGACACAGAAGCTCCATCACCAGCATTAATATTTCTATTTGTGCAAGCCCTCTCCTCAACAAAACTCAGCAGCGACAGGAAACCAGCATGATGCAGGCAAAACCTGTCTGTGCTGGGAGCTTGCTGCAACACGGTGTAAGCAGTTTCTCTGCTAGATTGATGTTGATCTACCATGTTGTACAAGCTCAAGAAGTCACCCCCCATTCAAACCTAGAATAACTGTAATGGAAAAGTGTTCTTGCGTCAACTACTTCCTATGACAGCAAGAAAGTAATGGATAACACCTTCCTCCACATCTGGCATGTGCTGAATGCCTGCTACTAGCAAAGAGAGAAAGAAGCATGCTCAAAATCTTCACTCTAGAGAAGGATCAAGCTCCCCACCAGAAGAGAGCAGCTTCAGAGACCTCACTTCCACAGAGCAGCCTGAGCAGAAGACAGCACTTATGCTGCACGTCAGGCTTAGCAAAGAGCTTGTTAAAGCAGGTTTTCCCTTCAATCAGACCTGCACAGATACATCCCTCTTTCCATCCCACCTTAACAGTCTTCCTCTCCAGGCCCAGCTCAGTGCATCAGATCAGCCTTCCCCCCAAGGAAGTGGGGCTGGCACAGAGATGCCACAACGACCTTTGACAGCACCCAGCAAAACCAGTGGCAGTGCTGTAAGGCTCCATAGTGCTTCAGGCTATCGCCTTTCCCCTTTCCTCCCACACTAGACTGGCTTTCTTGATGAGAACTACCTCTATACAGAGGTTAGCTACTGAAGTGGGAACTGGGCTTGGGAGTAAAGGAGGACCAGGCAGCACCCAGGTACTGGGCTTCATCGGGACTCAAATGTTGCCTTCACAAAGGCAGCTCTGCTACCCAGTTAAATTATATGCTGCTTAAAAATGATCACACCTTCAAGAGAGGGGATAGCCTTGTGCTGATGTCTTCAGAGGAGTCCTGCACTAGCAGGAGGATGGGCCTGGATTCAGCTGGATTGTTCCTATCCCTAAAGTGGACCAAAATCTTACTCTGAAAGTTTTAGTTGCTTGAAAAGCCTCTCCCCTGCCTGCCTCCCTCCCAGTATTCTTCCCCACAGATTCTCTGAGCACCCCTGACTTTCAGCCTGTAGAACAGAGAACTATTCTTCAGATGGAAGCAAAATGCAGAGAGGAATTGGCTGACAGAGTAAGCCAAGGGTAAACAAACTCAGATCTGCCTTGAGGTCAAGCCCACATGCCAGAGGCACAGCCCAGCCCTGCAGGAAGCACAAGAAAAGCTGTGCACAGGGAGAGAGACCTGAAAGCTGCACTCACCTTATCATGCTCTGCTTCCCTCCCTGCCCTCCCAGCCTGCCTCTTCCTTCCCCTTCTACAGTGTGCAAAGGGCAACAGTGTCAGGCAAGCTGTTTTCTTGCAGATATTTGGAAAGCTGAAACCTGACTCTTCCCCGCAGGCAACGGCACCATTGGCATCCACACTGCACACAATAGCCAAGCTTCACAGAAGGATTCATGTGAGAATACATGTGGCCATCCCAGACCCACTCTGATCCAAAAGGAGGTAATCTCTTGCTGAGCCTCCCACTTGAAGACAACTGCATCCAGTGGGCTGCCTCAGTTCCACAGGCAAACCCGCCCCAGTCTTCCCCACCTCCATTTCAAACAGGGGACTTGGACTAATTCGTCTTGTTAAAAAAATCAAAACCAGCCGTGGGGACTCGAACAAAATTAAGAGTTTTTCTTTGAAGCCTGCCTGGCCTATTTAAGAGGGCACTTCCATTAGTTAGCAGGTTTTGTATCTTTGTGGCTCAGAGGCAGCTCAGCTGCTGTTTCAGATGTGGCAGAGAAGGTAGGGATAACTCTTCTTCCAGAAAGGGCTCTTCACTCCCGTTTTCCATTCCTACTGCTGGGGGGGAGCTGTGTACACTGAAGACAATAAGTGGGTATAGGGAACAGAGCTGCTCAACATACCTGGGAGCTGCACAGCAGCTCTGACTTCCCTCAGCTTCAGGGATTCTGTCTCTCCTTCCAAAACTCTGGCCATTTTAATGACCACACCAGGCCAACATCCAGAACAAACATCTTTCCAGTTAACTTTAATCCAGGCCTTTCTTTTGACCCTGCAGATGCCCCCAATACTTACAAGGAACAGGAGATTGAAGAGGAAGAGGAAGTACTTGGTGACTTTTAGGCAGCCAGACCCCATCTTCTTTCACTTACAGAACCTAGGAGGAAAGCAGACAATCAGTTAACATTAGCAACAAGTCATCCAGGCAGTTTCAGAGCAGCACCCTTACCCTGTGAAGAGCTCTGCATCATCTGGTAGGTCTCAAGAGTAGACATACAAAAAGCGTGTGCTCCACCCACTGCCCAAGTGGCTTTTTCAGGGCAGCAAAACAGGACATCATCACTACAAATGCAAACAGCCACTGCTGCCAAAATCCAGCAAGTGACAGAGGGCTACCAGCAGTTACTAGAGGCATTTAATCACAGATACACTGTTAATTTCATCACTGTTCATACAGGCTTTGTAGTAATAGCATCAACCAAAACACCAACTACAGCTACCACTCCCAGAAGAGAATAGGGATGTGCTTATGTGAAGAAGCTGACACGGGCAGCTCCCTCCACCTGGAAAATCCCCTTGCCTTGTGACCCCTAAGCAGCTGAAGAGACAGCGAGGAGAGCAAGGCCATGGGGTCAGTTTAAAAGGCAGCATTAAATGAAGCTTCTTGTGTGCAACTGGGCACCTGGTGCTTTGATGGCACATGAGGACCAGCAAGGCTGTGCTATGCTTATGTATGACAAATTGCACTGCAAGATCAAGATGGGAGAGATATTGGCAAGTCCCAGTTTCCAAAGCCAACCTCACAAGTTTGTGGCAGTTTAGGGCACTGGTACAACACGGTGCTGTGTTTAGCTGGATGGTAGCAGCCACGCAAAGTACACACATCCATGAGGGGTTTAGAAAGATGGCACAATAAAAGGACCAACAGCAGATCACCATCACAGAAAGAACTTTTCTGTATCTGAAGTTAACCCTGATCAATTACCATGGCTGAAGCTGATGTGAAGCATGAGAAAAGATGACAAGGCTGCTCTTAGCACTGTGAATTAGGCAGTTTATCAGCAACAGAGCCTCGGCAGGTCTTTGCATTACAGGACCTGGGGAGTAAACAGACCTGTATTACTGCAAGTTACTTCCATTCTCATTTGTCTGACAACAAATTGCTCAGAAGCTATGAAAAAAAAATCCTGAAGAGCAGGAGTAAGCATCCTCCTGGGGAAGCAGCACAGCTGAGTAAGCCATGAGGACTGGCAGAGGAACATGTCAGGGGTCAGCTTTCTGGCTTCTCCTTCTTCCCCCATGCTCCGATAGGTTTCCTGCATAGGCAACAGAGGACTTCTAAGTTCCTTAAAACTTGCTCTAGCAAGCTCCTTGCTCAAAATAGAACATGCTGCTTTAAGAAGCAGCAACCAGAAGAAGAGCAGTGCTAGGCTGGCATCACCAGCCTAGCCTGGGAAGAGACAGCCCCAACCAAGAACAAGGTCAGCAGGATTCCCTCCTGCCAGTGGGGATGTACTGAGGGTCACTGGAGCCCAGTACATGCTTTTATTTCAATCAAAGGCTTTTGCTTAATCCTATTAAATATTTAGGTTAACTCTGGAGCTAAACTGGTACATGGGCATGGTTATAACTGGCTAGCCTTCCCAACAAGCAATGATGACCCTCTGACTGCTAGGAGGGAGCACCAGTCTGAGCTCTGCAGCTGAAGACACTACCGCTCTCGCTTTACAGGCTGCCGCAGCTGGAAGCCATGCTAAGCTCACCACCACACAGAACCAGACAAGGTGCTGCTGAGATGGGAAAGCAGGACAGAAATACACCTTCAGCCAGCTGTGCTACAGGTTGATCTTAAAACTTCCACCTGTGAGGGTGCCAGAGCCTGGCCTAGGCTGCCCAGAGAGGGGCTGGAGAGGTTCCTTCTCTGGAAAGGTTCCAAACATGCCTGGACAATGTGATCCTGGCCCCCCTGCTCTGGGTGACCCTGCTGGAGTAGGGGGATAGGATGAGATTATGTCCAGTGGTCCCTTCCAACCCCACCATGCCGGAATTCTGTGAATTATATAGTAGCCATTGCACCTAACACCACAGCCAGGTTAACGTCATCTCAGTCACTTTTTATTCAGTTAACTCCTCAGGTCAGAGTCCATAAAGCCAGCAGCACCAAAAAGTAGGCACTTCAAATTAACTAGGGAAAGCTCCTGTAATAATTTCTGTTCCACACTTACACCACGTATCACACACACAGCATTTTTACCATCAGCTAATGACAACAAGTCTATTCAACAAGCCTTGCTCACATTTGAGCAGCTGTACTAGAAATCCTATGCCAGCTTGCTGTGACAGAACAGCTGTAACCCCAAGACCACACCATGCCCTTCACTGGGATCTCAGAAAAGGGGCAAGTATTTGAGCAAGGAGAGCACAAACATCACTCCCTTCAAACCATGTGCTCCCCTCCTTTCCTCCACAGGAGAAATGTTCTCTTGGGCTGTGAATCCTGGCAAGCACCAACACCTAAGACTACACTTGGAGAGGATTTACTAAGCCTTAAGTTTTCCCATCCAGCTAACTACTGGCTTTACCATGAGCACATCTCTTAATAGCATCACAAACTGGAGCCTGGCAGTCCAAGCAGCCATGTCCCTTGGCGATGATGAACATCTGTTGGGGGGGATATAAATGTTTTTCCACTCTTCAACCCAGCCAGTAACTAAGCTAGATAATAACCTCCTGCACTGAACTCATTACCTTAAAGTGTCCAGTCTTGGATGCAATCCTCCTTACTTTCAAGTTGAAGAAACAACTCCCAGATCTTACCAACTTGGCTCCTAGCCCTAAGTAGCTGTGCACTGCCTATTTCCACACCACTCAACTTTGATTAGTCAGTAAAACAGAGACTTGCCGAGCTGTTAGGATCTTCATGATAGTTATCTAAGATAATTAAGTAGTTGAACAAGTCAAGAAGAGCTGATGTGGAAGACATGCCTGAGGTGACGAGTAAAAAATTGCTTTCGGGGCTCTTCCAGCTATTTGTTAAAGGCATGTCAACTTCATTCAAAGCAGTTTTCAAGCCAAAAGAGAATCATATTTTTGCTTTGAGCTTTTAAGATACTTTAGGGCTCCCACACACTGCAACACTGACAGATTTTTCCAATTCTTCTGCTGTACCTGGGAGATTAAACTTGGTTTTGTTCACTGTATTAATGACACCCCTCAAAGCCCTACCTCCTGAATTTGCACAGTCAGGAACAGAACTACCAACACTGCCAGGTAGTACAGGCAGCAGCCAAGCACAATTTGAGGGTCAGGTTTGGAAGCAGATGAGCTCAGTGTTACTGTAACCATGCAAGCACTCCAGGAAAGTGCCCATTAATCAAGGGCTCCCCATAGGGAAGGAATGGGACAAGTGCTACAACACTACCACAAGATGGCTTGTTGCCCCCTCCACCACCTCCAGCTCTCAGCCCTGTCATTCTCCCAGCCACAGCGATGACAGCAAGACCAGTATGTGGAGCACAAAATCCAGGACGCATTGTGTCTGAGGAGAGGCAGACAGAGGCTTGCTTTATCAGTCACGGCAGGAGTCCCATCACAGCTCCGAGATTATTTTTGTCACAGGAGTCTGCGATACCACCAGCCCCACTCGCTCAAAAGGTGACTGCAGTGAAAGACAGGCAACACGGGGAGAGTTGAACACCTCTACCTCTGGGTCCTACAGGGGAAACTCATGCACAGCTTTTGTAACCACATCAGTCAGGGGGCAGAGAGGACAAGTTAATTTTTAATTGCTCTTCTGTTCCCTGAAATGAGATCTTGTACTCCCGTCACCTAGCAAGTGCTGCATGTCTGGTGCTCACTCAAGTTTACAGTGCTTGGCTTTGACTCACACTGTACATGCCTGGGCTGTAAGAGCTCGGCCTTCCTCTTGCTGTGCGGGTTTCTTCCCGGTGAGCTCTGGCAGCTGAAGCACCTCAGCTGCCAAGTTACTGTATAGCACAAATAAGGGTCTCATTTACAAGCGTGGTGAAAGGGGAGGAGACAAGCAGGAACAAACTCCACACAAAACACTGCAGATCAGTCATGGAAAGCACTGTTTCAGTACGTTTACAGACAAGTGAAAAGTTCCTGCAAACCCCTGAGAAGCGCCCGTGTGGCATTGAGAGCCATGAGCTCTGAAGGTCAGCCCCGATATTTCAAGTCAAGTAGAAAAGGGTTCACACTTGAATGCATCTACAGATGCCTAGAAGATGCTGTATCCTCTGCCCCAGACCCTCTTCCTCAGGCTCTAAGCCCAGGCAGGGGATGTAAAGCAAAGGCAGGCCCTGCAGGATGTGCTGCTATAAGCTTTTACCAGGTCAGACCAGCACCAGAATTGGTTTTCCAGCCACTATTCCCCTTGCTTCCTTGACAGACACCTCAAATGTCCCATACAACTGGCATGCCAGCTCATTTCTGCTACATCTCCTGCCTGCCAAAGGAGAAGCTTCCAACTCAACAGACAGAGATGCAGCAGCCAGTGCTATGAACCACGGTTCTGCGGCGTACTCCCAACACTCCTGCTCCTCCACACCTTGCATGTGATGTGGCAGGATGGGTCTTTGTAGGAAAGTTCAGGTAGTCCACTGAAGCAACCTCCAAAGCAGCCTCAGCTGATCACGAGCACTGCAAGCACCACCTTACCTGTGCCTGCTCAAGCCTTACACATCACAAGAGGTTATTTCCCCTCAGGATGCTATTACCAGGTTGGGCTTTGAGAAAATCTCCACAGCTCTCCCTGATCTGGTCTTACCTCCCTGTCTTCACACCACAACAATGACCAAGGTTTGCTGGGCTTTAGACAGATTGACCAAGAAGCCCTGGAGATGGAGGAGCTCCCACTCACGTACTTGGGTCACAGAACTGGCTCCCTCTGACCAAAGCAACTATTACCACTCCCAAGGAGAGTATCAGAAAGCCACTGGTTCCATAAAGATGTTCATCTGCATGCTAATTTGCACAAGGGTAAGGCCATTTTGAAGGCTAGTGCAGTTACTTTTTTCAGTACTAACCTAATCCAGAAACCAGAAGTAGGTCAGCCATATATCAAGCTAGAGATCCACAGAGGCCAGCTGGGGATCACAAGCTGATCACTACTGGTCTCTTCTTCTAGCTCCAAGTCAGAAATATGCACACAGGAGAGGCTGGAGCAAGGGGAGCCCAGAAAGCCACGATCTTTAACATCAGGTGAGGAAACCAATCCATCTTTCACAGTATTTTGGGCCCTTGCACCACAAAGCCCAGCTACTGGGAATGCTTCTCCACTGAAGCACGTGAAGAAGCAGCGTTTGGCAATCAGGTCTCCTGACCATCAGAAATGAGACAGGACAGCTTCCCACAACAGTACCAGTTAATGAACAATGACAGGGTTACTAGTCTTCTGGTACCAAGGTACAGCATTGCCCTCAGGGCAGAGGCTGCAAGTTACAGCCACATTAACCCACAAAGAATCCCCCGAGGAATTCATCCTGGTGATGTTTACAGTCTAAAGGCCTTCGACTTTTAGTACACCTGGGAAGTACATCTTGTCTCTGGCAAGCAAATAGCCCCAGAACCAATGAATTCACTGAACTTTTCCTTAAGCTCCACCGAGATAATACTGTCTAATGACCTTGAAAAACATCAACAAGATCCTGTTTGTCCTGGAGATTTTCAAAACAACATCTCTTCAAAAGTGACAACGGAAGGATTAAGAAGCTGAGTCCTAAAAATGAAGGCTGCTAATTAGGGTTATCCACTCCAACAGGTCCCACTTCATGGATGTGGAGACTGTTTTTATATGTATATAGATGTGTGTGTACGTCACTGATTCGGCTACAGTTTCTTTTTGAAGGAAAGCATCAGGGCAAGAGAGAAAAACTGGATTTTTTGCATAATGCAATCTCTGGAAACAGAAGGGAAGAAAAGATGGTATTCAGAACAGACTTACTCCATCTTCTCTAGACACTGTTGCTTCTTTAAGTAGATGCAGTTGCCTTCAAGCTCAAGGAGATAGTATGAGTTTTGAGCACAGCAATAGCAGTAGACCAGAAAGCCCCCACAGGACTGTCTACAAGGGCAGATTTTTCAGCACATTTCTACAAAATGTGCAGTACGTGGTAAAAGGAAATGCATCTTTTAGAATTCACTTGGAGAGGAAGTGATCAGATATTTATAAACCACTGTCATACTGTTAAAAAGAAACCAGCTTAAAGAGCATCAAAGAGCAGCACAGGTTTTAGAAGCTTCCGTTACCTCTATTTGCACAAGGTACAACCAGATTTTAAGAACATCTGCACTTCATACTTCAGTTTGAAAGCCAATGTTTAAGAAGGTCTTCAGTCCCTACAACTGGCAAATTGAGAAGGTTCTTTGCTATTTTCAGTCTATACACTCATGCTTGCACAGCATGACAGTATTTCTCCACTTTAAGCAAATCTTTCCATTCAGCAAGACCAGAGATACAACTCTGCCAAAAAAACCTGAAGGGAAAAATAATCCTAACTGCCCAGAAACTATAACCTGTCCCAGAAGTCACTTGTTTCTCCTCTCCTCTTAAAAACCAAAAAACAACAACAAAACAAAAAAGCACCAAAAAAAAAAAACCAAAAAAAAAACCAAAAAAAAAACCAAACACCAAAGACCAACAAACCTTAACAGAAACAGCAGACAGAAGAAAAAGCCAAAAGTGCAGTTTAATGGATTTTTTTTTTTTTTTTTTTTTTTTATTCCCACATACTACAGTGTTATTTGGACGACAAAGGTTGCAGGTAAGGTCTAGAAAGAGGTCTCCACACTGACTAAAAACCAGCACACAGTGCAGGAAAAAAAAAAAATGCAGTTTTTACAAAACTGGTCTGGCAACTCTGTGACTTGACTACCTTGACTCTTTAATAGTTCCGAAAACAAGACCAGCTCAGCATTGTTTTCTGCACTTGAGCTATAAGGCTGAAAAATTTCACCTCAAAAACAGATGCCCTCTGCAAGCATTCTCCATGCTGGCTTGTCCCACACCTCTCCTGGAAAAGCGAGGCCAGTGAGGAGGAGTTGCACCCCAAAGTGAAGCAGTGTGGCCAGCAGCATCCTGCTTTCTCCAGTCTGGCTCTAGAGCTGGCAGAGGATGATGCCAAGCATTTGCCATCAGACTTATCAGCCTGGAAATCCCCAGTGCAAGTACATGCACAGGACAGACTCAACAGCCTCCTTTCTCATGAAAGCAATGCCTTGGAGGTTAAAAAAAAATCTCCTCCAAGGAGTTGCACAATATCTCTTTCAACTTGGCTTGGAGATATTTTCCTGAGACCCAGCAGCCTTCCCTCCCTGAGAAAGCTCCCAAAGGCCACCACAATCCACTCGGGAACAAAAATGTAATGCAAGCTTTTGCCCTTTTTTTTTTTTTTTTTGGGGGGGGGGGGGGGGTGGGGGGTTGTGGGGGGGTGTGTTTGGGGTGTTTTTTTGTGGTTTGGTGTTTTTTTTGTTTTTTTTTTTTT
>JANIJG010001481.1:102173-125663 GCA_024611175.1 Megaceryle torquata | reverse complement strand
TTTTACCCGGCTACAATTTTCCCCCCCCAGCTCATTTTCCTAAAAATAACTTTTTTTTCCAGTTAACTTTTTTTTTTTTTTTTTTTTTTTTTTTTTTTTTTTTTTTGTCGTTGTTTTGTTTACTTTTGTGGGGTTTTTTTCCTGGAGACACAATGTCACTTTGAAAGCTTTTGGCAGAAGTAAGGAAAATTGGCCGCATGGCTAAAGGTGTGACTGCCTGATGGGCTCTCAATCTGGCTAGCTTCTTCGGGAACCAGCCAACTTCCTTGGCTTCCCTGCTTGTAGCTGAGCAGGTATTTTGGCTGGCCAGTGGACTAGGCTGTTCCCATTTACTGGAAACTTGGCCGTTGGTGCACTGTCATAAGTACAATGTTAGGAGCCTGGATTTTTAGACAAAGCAGAAGCTGGTTTGGTTGGGTTTTTCTTCCTGCCTCCACTAGCTACCAGGAATATACAGCACTAATTTTTGCCCCAGTTATAAAGCTGTTGCATCTGGGTAGAAAGGTCTTGATACTACTTTTCAGCAGAGTTTCTGTTTCAACGTGTGTTTAAGGATGGTGACAGTAGACTGCAGTAATTTCTGGTGTGGTCTAAAATATGATTTATTTTCATTAATCAGTTTATTTTTGCAAGAGTAAAAAAGAAGATGAAAGCCACTGTATGCCCTCCTTTTTCCTCCTCATCTTGTGATCTATCAATACATTTCAAAAAGTCTTCTGGTCTAGATTCTTGACATTAAGAAAGTATTAGAATTTTTCCTCTTTCCCACTACATGTGAATGCATGTGATGGTCTTGACTCTTTTTATCTATGTAATGAAATATCATTGCCCCAAAGGCACTGGTTATTCATTTACTTATGCCAGCATTCTTGACGCTGTCTTGGCTTCTTCCAGGCAGTTTTTTTTGTGCATCAGCAGCAACACATGAGGCAGCATGCCTTCTTAGATCTTTTTCAATTGACCCATTAAAAATTTCCTTTATTTGCCTTCTTTACACAGTTTCCTAAATTTAAACATAGCTAACTGACAAATGTTTTGACAAGGAGTACAGATATCATATTTTAGGGGCTAGAATCACTATATTCCTAAGTAATTTGCATGTATAATTTTTTCAGGAGGTATGCCTCTGTACATCTGAAGTGTGAAAATGTTTAATGGCAGTCAGCTTAATACAAATTTTATATTCAATTTGTCTTGCCCAGCCTAGCCCAGGAATGTATTTTATATCTAATTAATGTAACTCTCCTATATTCATGCAGACTATTATATACTGCATATATTCAAGGCAGTTGCAAATAATTTTTTTTTTTTACCACAATCCATCTCCTCAGATCCTCTGAGCTTTCCTGTGTCTGACAATACATATAACATGCACTCCTTTCCAAGAGTTTGCAAAGAAATTATTTAAGCTAAACAAACTTTCTGCAAGGTGTATTTGGATTATTTACCCTGATGTTACTTACAAATTCAGTTTGAATTCATTAGATGCCTTTGGCTGGAACCTGATCCTCCTCCTCTTTTATCAGAAAGATA
This sequence comes from Megaceryle torquata, assembly GCA_024611175.1. Taxonomy (NCBI): domain Eukaryota; kingdom Metazoa; phylum Chordata; class Aves; order Coraciiformes; family Cerylidae; genus Megaceryle; species Megaceryle torquata. The sequence continues at coordinate 124,130 of JANIJG010001481.1, read as the reverse complement.
AAGGAGGTTGTGACAGATACTGGATTTATCTGGCAGCCTTGGGAGCAGAGTGCTTACCTGGGCTATGAGAAACCCTGGGTTAGCACCACAACTCCACTTTCCATAAAACATTTAAATATTGCAAAAGAAACACCACAGAAAAGTGTCTAGGAATGAGACTCCACCTGATGTGTGACAAACTCCCTGGAAGCCTGGAGCTGCAAATGTTTATGTAAAGTGAAAGTGCATCAGCAGATAATTGGAGAGCAGCTCTCTAATCACATGTGATAATTATGCCACTTTTCTGGGAGGTGATCAGTGGAAAGAGAGGTTGAATGGAGAGAAGTAGAATCTGGATAGCTTATATCCTATTTAAGTGCTACAGCCCTTGAGATCCTGAATAAAGGGGCAACTGTCTCCTCAGCAGCAGTTCTGAGAACTAGTCCCTCTCTACATATTTATATTTCTGCTTCTGTGAAAGGTCTTCAAATTAAATATTTTGCTAGACAGATCAAATTAAATTAGTTTCTAATTTTTGTTTGGGAAGAAGATTCAAATTCTAAATTTTCCACAAAGTTTTTATTTGACTGCCAAGCCACAAAATCAATTATTTGGACAGCCATCTGCTAGATGTGTCTGATGAAATTGCTCAGAACAAATTTTACTGAAAAAACACACTGGTTTTCTGTGTTTATGTAAACAGACAACCTCATTGCCAAACAAATATTTTTAACTATATGCCTTCCCTTTGGCTCCCATATTTCTCTAAGGTTTCAAGGACAACCAAAATAACCAAACATAGCTTGTCCTTTTCTTATGGGATTCCCATGCTGAACATGTGGTACCCTCACAAGACCTGGAGAAGAATATGTGTTTCTATGGACTTTTCTAAAAAAAATGTGTATTTTCTCATAATGTTGCACGCACCACTGAGGATACAGATCTGTGCTAAAATTTTCTTTTGTAAATACAGAAAATGAGTCAGAGGTAGGTAGATGGTTGGCTTGACTACACTCAGGCAAAGCCTGCAGAAGTGAGATGTTTTCATATCTTCAGTAAATTTAAGGGGTTAGCAGCCCTCAGAGGCTAGTTTCAACCCACTTCAGTTAAGATACAGTAGCTGATCACAGTCATAGTAACAGTTGTAGCAGTGCAAACTAAGAGGACAGGTCTAAATGTCCTCTAGAAAGGGTCTAAAGGTGCACACACACAAACAGTTGTGATTTTACAGCTGAATGGGCAGCAGCTGCTAGTTGTGGGGTGGTAGTTGGAAGCTGAGCAGTGAAACTATTCTACAAATGCATATACCCTAATGTTTGGTTTCAGATGGTAGACCTTACTAGCAGAATGAATAAGTATGGTTGTGTTACCAGAAGCACTGCCTGGGAACTGATGCAACAGCTTTAACAATCCAACAACTGCAAGAAAAGTGGGTAATTCAAGCTTATATTGGAATTAGATCTGCTTCCTCAAACCTGTGGCGCTTCACCTGCATTGCAAAGCTGACCATCTGTCCAATCCCTTTGTTTAAAAGACTGACCGCGGGAGCTGTTTCAGATAGTTACACAGATTAACTGAGCAGATGGTTTTAAATAAACATCCACCCAAGTGGTTAACATGTGCTAATCATCTCAGCAGAGCTAACAGTCATATGCCTGCATCTCTTCCCATGTGGAGTGGAAAGAGGTCTGTTCCTTTCAGTGGTGCAACTTGTGCAGTGCCCAAAACAGGTACCAACATAAACCCTGGTTTAGCATGTAAGCATGTGTTTAAATATCACTGCAGCAATCAGATTTGAACCTTGAATGGAGAGCCTTATTCAATTAGAAAACTATAGGAATTTCCATGAGAAATCAGATTCAACATTCAGCTAATCCAAGCCCACCTAAGACTGTGGTCAGGCCAGAGGTTTACCAGGCAGGCAAAAGAATCCTGCAGCAGGCAGATGGAAATCCATCTGCTCCAGAGTAGTTTAAGTACTGGGCTATAAGATCAAAGATACTCACCCTGTTCTTTTAGTTTAGTTCCTAGTCTCCCTTTTCCAAACCACTTGCTGTATTACATACTTTTCTAATGTAGCTCTTACTTGCTTCCAATCTATTGATACATCAGACTCTCTTCCTGTGAGACATTTTGACCATTTATCATGTTTTTCTGTTCTCCAGTCTGGATGTGCAGCAGCCTTTGCAAAGTGGCTCACCATAGACCTATGGCAGTCCCTGGGCATCCTGTTTGGTGCCTGGCATAGCAGGATGGCTTTCCACTTTTGATTACCACTGGTAAGCAGACGGGTCAGTGAGAGGGATGGAATTTTCCAGCCCCTTTTTGTCACCATGTGTCATCTTCTTGCTGCAGGCTTTGATCCTGAAAACTATTTGTAGTTAAACACATAAAGGCGTTTTGAGTCAAGTGTCCATTAGCGATATATGTAATTGGAAGGATGCTGGAGCCCTGAGAAATGAATGAGGTTTGGCTTCTCTAATACAATTACTAAAACTGCTCAACAATTTCAGATCATTTTGCATCTTTCTAAAAGGAAATGAATATGAGACCTTGAAAGACATGTGATGAAACTCTGAGTAGGGTTCCAGGCACCTTGAGCTGATTTAACTTTGTGCAGCCTTAGAATTAACTGCCCCTTTCTCTCCTTCCTCACCTCATATTCCTTCATTCTTCCTTGTACTTGAACTAATATTTGCATGTCTGCAATATGACCTGGATTGTGAGATGATCTGGATTAAAAAGGATCACTTTTTAAAGTTATTTCTTTGGAAACTGCCAGGGCCAATTGCAGGCCTATGAACCATTTACATCCTTTTTGCATGGTAAATGGGATGGAAAAACTTCATAAGCTTTCAATTCACCAGCCACAGAAGGACACATGTCTCCCATCTCTTCCACTCAGCTGTGGGAAGCTTTAAACTCCTAAAATTCCCTGTTCTACTTAGTGGTATGTCCAATTAATTTTCTTAGTGTTTGGAGCTGCACTGCATATGGAAGCATAGTATCTGCAGAGCAAACTCTTAAAGCCAGAATCAGACTGTACTTTTGGCGAGAGGCCACCAGAGCAGGAGAAGCAACAAGCCTATTTATAATAGGCATTTTGTCCATCAGAAGAATGTCAACAGACAAATTACCGTAACCTGCCTGAACCAGCTCAGCCCTCCTGCAAATGAAAGCCCAGATTGTATTGGGAGTGTTTGTTTTGTCATTTTTTAAATAAATGAAGAAATCAATGGTGTATTCACAGCAGCCAGTAGAGCAAGTAGTCATTTTAGATGGACAACCCCAGAACCCTTAATGCTGGCACTAAGTGTCCACAGTTCTGGCTGGTATCAGCATTAATCCTACCTGGGTAAACACAGATTTGCCTGAGTCACAAATTTAAGCTGTATCAGCTGCCATGCTTTCATCTACTAGTTTCAGGAATGTGGCTTCTGCAGTGGATCCATCTGGAAATTACCAGCCACCCCCCCACACCCCTCCCATCCCCAGACAGATTGCTTCTCAGTATCTCCTTAGGGCTTCTCTTCAGTGATAAACACTGCTTTTTCTATCTTTTCTTTCTTATTTTTTTTTAACCTTGGGGTAGCTGAGGTACATCAGCTCTCCAAAGATAAAAGGAAAGGTAAAGAATAGCTTCAGCCACAAGAACAGTTGCAGTGGGACAGGGGAGAGATGCTGGCCGTGCGGTAGAGCCTTAGTACAGTAGGACTTTGTAATCTTAGGGACACCTGGGAGCTGTCTACCATGTAATCTCATTCATGCTGGCACACAGTGAGAACTGTGAATGAGACTGGGGATAAAGGCTGTACAATGTGCACAAGAAACACGGAAAATTTTTTAATTATTATTTTGGAGACCTGACTTTTCCATTTTGAACAGTAAAAAACCATCAGTTCTGTCCTTTTCACACAGTTTCACATGCAGGTTAGGCTTTGTTTTCAGCGTACCTTCCTCTTGGTCATTTTACTGTATGGTAGCCCTTTGCTTGACAGGGAAGTAGCAAGACACTTAAAGAGGATATTATGTAGATATTTAGATATTTTTTTGTTGAAATATTTTTCCCTCCTGTGGGAAAGTACTCATCTTTCAGAAAGCTAGGATTAGTGCTTAAATTGTTGTTACTCACATTACAAGGTGAGGTCTTTAAGTTTAGCCAGAATATATGACAATGATGTACTTTTGTGTCTCAGATTATGAACTGATACCACCATGTCCAAAGGAGGTAGAAGATGAAAGTATTAAATCTCCTTGGTTAAATAAAATTAATGAAATTAAAGTATAAGGCAGGGAAGGAAAATTAAGTTCATGAAGCTGTCTTAAGCCATGCTAACATTTTGCTTTCTCGGTGTATTGACACTGCTAGAAGCTATATCCCCATACCTAAGTTTTGCTGAGTCTCCAAATTACAGGAGAGTTTAGCAGATGACTTTTCAGCCTGTGTGTTTGCATATCTCTCTTTGACTTCTGTTTCACTTTGAATGCCATCTTTCCCTCTTCCATGCCCTGTTCTTTCCCCTTAACAAGAAATGCAAATACCATATAACAGACAGTTTAAGAACTTGTGATCACCCCTGGCTTTCATGGTTGGAGACTGTTATTAAATGAGACATGAGAAATCCCCAAGCATGGAAATTTGGAGCTAGCTTGGGGTTCAGGGGTCTCCATAGACCTTATGCCTGGAGATCTGAGATTGCTTAAATGTTGAAGTTCCTGTCATTTCTGACTGTGTAGGTGACCTCAGATTGGTCACTACTCCTAACCTGCAGCCAAACAAGTTTAAACAACCCTAGTCAGAAGTGTGAGTTCTCTCTTTGATCTTTCTGAATTGTTAATTGTTTGTCCTCAATTAAATATTTACTTTGGACACATTTTCTAATCTAGGGCTTTATGCCACAAAACGCAGGTGCAGACTCTTACCATTTTAAGACCACCAATATTATTTTCAAGATAAGCTTAAGTTTTAGTGTCCTGAAAAAAAAAAAAACCCAAACGAAAACCCCAAAGCTCTTAGACGTGCAAGTAATCTCTAGAAGGAGTCTTAGGCTTCTAAATCACTGAAGTATGTTTGAAGACTTAACCTCTTTACAGAAAAGAAAACTATAATGATTAGACAGAATACACCCTGATACATACGAAGGTATGAGGGTTTAAGGATTTAGCTTAAGTCAGTAGATAGTTAACTGAAGCTAAATCAACACAGAGAATGCTATGTCCACTCAGATTACATCACTTTGACATCAGTTTCTACACAAATATAAGACTTACTTATCTAACACCTTTATAGCTGTGCAACTGTAATTTTACTCAAGGAACTGCTCTGAGAAATGAAAACTCCTCTTTCAGTGACACAAGCCCCATGCTCATCATTGCTACAATGTCACACTGCACCCTAAATTAAAAACACTTTTTGGTATCACATACATTTAGAATGAGAATACTGATGTGGTACAACTTGATCATCCACCACTTCTGGGAGTCCTGAACTTCTTTCCAGCAGAGAGAGACCTCTGTTTTATGTAGACTCCCACATTCCCAGCAGTGGCACTCAGGACAGTCCTTGAGACTAGCTGGCTGTCAGTACTTACAGTGCTTGACCTGGAAAACAGAAAGCAAGGAAACTTTTAGACCACTAGTTTTGAAACAACACATATGGCAAGGCAGGTCTGATAGCAGAGGATGTGGGGGCCTTGGAGGCTAACTGTGAGCCACCAAGTCAGCTTTGTGGTCCTGACACAGAGTTATGGACCTGGAAGCTCAAGTTCTTGGTTACTTTTCAGATCTATTGTCTGGACTCTGAGCAAGCTACTTGTCACCAGTGGATCCAGCATGCATTTCACCAGAAGTGCACAGAAAATATTATTGTGAAATATTTGGGGGTTTATGAGTATATATTTTCTAATAAAACCCCTTTGCATTGCAAATTTATCACTACTCTCAACAGTTAAATTTTCACAATCACCTTCTGTCATATTCTCACAGTTTGTCCCAACATAGTAAATCTACTGGACTCTCCTAGTGCTTGGACATTGCAAGGAAGAAGGACAGTAAAAAATTAAAGGTAACCTTCACAAAGATTCTAATCTTCCTCTGCCTTTGATGTCTGAGTAGATAAAATTATCTTATATATGTTAATGACACACTGCTTCAGCATCACGTCACCTTCCAAAGATTTTGTTGTTAATCCGTATATATTTCCCCCTTCAAAATTCTTGTTAAATTTTCTGTCTTCTGACCATTGCCTTCCCAGAAGAAGTATTCCTTTTTTTCTGAATTCTGTCCATCTAACATCTAGTGAGGGATACTATAAGAAGAACATAATATATCATTAATACAATAAACATTTTAAAACAGCGACTATTTTATATGTATGGTATCATTTAACATTTTTCCTGGTAAAAAATAAGTATAACAATCATTGTGCTGAATTATCAGTAGTTCTTGAGCTTGAGAATGTGTAATCTAAAAGGAGAACTTATAAAAGCATGTAGTATTCATTTAATTTACTCACTGGGTTCTGATTCAGAACAACTCTTAAGCACTTAACTAAATTCCTATGCAGCAAAGCATTTAATCTTAGATTAACTCAAGCTTTTAAATACATTTCTTTTCAAGAAAACACTTAAACTAAATATATCCACAATCAAACTGAATTACAATTCCATATTGACCAGGATAGCCAATAGTGTTTAAAAAGAATAATAAAAAAGTTACCTGGGACATGTTTTCATCCAGAAGTTGTACTACTCAAACTATATTCTGAAGTGCAGATGAAGATTTATTGACAATGAAGTGTTTATATCAGAGTAGTTCACTACCATATAAAAGCAGAACATTATATCTGCTTTTATCAGCTGCATTTTTCCTATTGGTTTCTGCTATGTAGTTGTTCTGGTAAAAGTCACACCTTGGACTAAATAGTCCACGCTGGAAATGACAGAGAAACAAATAACGTCATCTGTCCAATACATCATGAAGTTGTGAAGATAGAGCTGGATGGAAAAATACTTGCTGTGCCTGAAAAAATGTTCTTACTACTTAGTTAACCAAAGGGTTCCCAAATGTTTAGGCTTTTTTTTGGCTAAACACAAATGCACCATATCCACTGTAACAAAACAAAATAAATACAAGGATAGTAAAGACTGAAGTAGGAGACCTTAAGAAGAAACAGATTTATATCTTTATGTGCATTATCAATGCCTTTTATGCCCTAGTTTCTATTTACATATTGCATATGGCACAAACATTAGACAGTAACAGAAGAAATAAAACACAAGCATACCAGTAGGAAGCAGCGTTATAACATTGCAACCTCACATGATAAAGCTATATTCCAGCAGTATGTAAAAACAAGGGCAGATGGAAGCAGCCAAAACCCAGCAAAGGACAGAAAGTACTCATAGCAGCACGTCATCTCCAATTATCAGTGGACAGGATTAATATTATTTTTGACACTTTCTTTTTTAGAGTTGAAACTTCCAAGTGAAGTAGCATACCTGGACCTTAAAGTGATTTACAATGAGAAAATAATAGTTTTCCTAGTTCTTGTGAGATTCTGGAACGGAGAGAAATTGCCAATGCTGTTTTTTTAATACTGGTTTACCTACAGGATTCTCTGGGGATCTTGGATGTTTTATAGTGAGCTTTTCATTTTTGTTTGAATTACTGGCATCAGACTCTGATTAAATACTGTGAGACAATAGGAAGGAAGCAAACATAAAATCTTTAGCAAAGACTTTTTTTTTTGCCTTCAAGCTCTTTATAGAACATTAGAATTAGAAGTTTGCAAACTAGAAAAAGAGTTTTAATGAGGCAGAAAAGAGTCCCCATCACCTCTGTTAATCAGCGTTCATTTTTCTAGTTGACTAATGTCCTATACTAGTGTTTGCTCACTGGTAGAATACTTTTTCTAAACTGTTATAATTCTTAAATTTCTATTAATATTTTTTCTCTAAAAAAATAGATGAACAAGGTAGAGAATCCATGATTTCAGAAGTATCATTTTGCTTTTTTTTATAAAAGGAAAAAGAACTGACATTATTTTGTATGTTGTAACTGAAGAAGAGTATTTCAGGGGTTTGTTTGTTTGTTTTGTTTCTCAAAATTTGCTGAGAGTCTTTGAGATTAAGATTTTAAAGGCCATGTGGTAGTAGAATTTGAGGTAAACATATTTAATTTAATCCAAAACTAGGTCAGTATGAGGGAGGTGTCCCTGGACAATTAATCAAGTGATTTGATTAATTCCTAAAGTCTTACATTGATTAATGTTCTTTATCTGAAAAGGAATATTCAAATATAAAAACATATAAGCCTATAATATAAATTTATGCCTACAGGCATATTGGCAAAGCTACATTCGTGTCTCCTGGTAGTAGCTCTGTAGTTCTTAAGAGGAATTTGAAAAGCCTAGATATTCTATTGCCACTACTCAAACTTTAATCTGATCACTAAACATGAAATGTAGGATGATTTTTTAAGTGAACTTTCTTGGAATTTTCAGCCACATAGAAACTGAAATTCATATTGGGAAACTGTTTTGTAAACATGTGAGCAAGAGGTGGGGGTTTTTTTACATATTAATATCTGGAAGATATTTCTCTTTCCATGAGAAATTGATGAGAATTGAATTCTCTAAGGTTAGGTGAAGTATTGATCATTGTTATCACCCAGCTTTATCCTGGAGTGATCATGCAAAGTACTTTTGGTTTTTGTTACACTACAGAAACTGATAATACTGACAGAGAGTTGGCAGACTCAAAGTGTAAGCCACCTTATTTTCTTACATTCATCTGAGAAGCTCCTAACTATATGTTTGTTTGTTCTCTTAAAACAGAAAAGAAAAAAAAAATTAAGATTGGTGCCAGAAACCCAGCTCTCGTGCAACCCTTTGATAACAACTTGGTGCCAATAAGTGGCCAGTGGGACTGGTGACACACTTCCTTTCTGAGCACGGACAATACAGAATTTGAATAGTGTATTTCATAACATGAAGATTTGCATTCCAAAAAAATAGAATAAGAGTTGCAATGATGAGCAAACTGAAATCCAAACACTTAAGAGCATGAAATCAGCTATTCTCAGAGGCCACTACAGTTTGAAAAAATTGCCAGTCTTGCTGTCCCACTCACTTTCCCAAAATGTGACAAGCAAAAACTATCCTGTGCAGAGCTTCACTGTCCCATTCTCAGTTGGCTACGCACCATTACATCTCCAGAAGTGAACACAGACAGGTATGTTCTGTGCATATCTATCTATCTATCTATCTATCTATCTATCTATCTATCTATCTATCTATCTATCTATCTATCAAGATATAGGGTTATAATTTAATGTGGTAAAATCCCATTATGGGAAATGAATGCTATATAACAGTTTTCAGATTCCCATCTTAACTATCCCTAATATGAATCCATCTGTGAATGTAAAATTCATTTATACATGCAAATTGTGTAACTGATGGAACAGTTACCAGACTTGTGTGCTTAGGTGAGGGATTATTTTAACATCTACTTCAAATTGTGTGAAGGCAGTGTAGGCATTCTGCTGAGTTTATGACTAATATCCCTCAGGGGAGACCTATGAAAGGGAGAAAATAATCTGTCATTAACATACTTAATGTGATTAGTTTGAGCCTAAACTTTTTGAGCAGCCTTTGAACCTGAGATGAGATGGTTCCAGGAACCTTCACAAAGACAAGCACCTCTGAGTGCAGGTTCAGGATGGCATCTCTTCCTTATTAAAGGAAAATATTGTACAAATAAAAGGATATTATTCTGGATCTGGAAAATACTAAGTACGTAGCAAGTGTGTCTTTAGATACTTAAATACTGCATGCACTATTTTCAGACAGTATTGTGTATTTAGGATGCAACCCTGACTCAGGAGGCTACCTATGGTAGGGTTTGTTTTTCAGTTCCACTGCTTTTTATATTTCTGCTCACTGCTATCATGTCTATTTGTTCCTCCTGCTTTACACATCCACTGACTGGATGCTTCTTCTAAGAGATGGTAGACAGTCCATCTCCATGCAAAGAAGGGACAAATAGTTTTGGGTTTTTTTTTGTTGTTTTGTGTATTTAAAATAACCCCAAACAAAACAAACAAGCAAACAAACAAACCCCAACCAACTAACCAACCAACCAACCACACCAACAAATAAACACAGTGTTTCTCCTCATATGATGGACCTTGAGATGGAAATGTACCTTCAACAGTGACCAGTGCCCTTCAAATTCTTATCTAAAGGAATCCTACAGGAAACCTTGGAGCTCTTACAAGAAGTTGGACTGTCTGCTATTTATCAGATTTACAAGGACATTAGCCTTTGGCTATCAAGCCATCTACTGTACTCTCCCCTTCTTGCTTTTAACCGTAGAGGTAAACACTAACTTAAGTTTGCTTCATGCTATCAATCTGTAGTACAAACAGGTTGACTATAAATGCTGGCAAGATCTTAGCTCAGTTTTAGCCCTGAAGCCCTGACATCAGCACCTGGTTATGTCAAGTTACAGTTCTCTAGCAACTGACAACAAACATTTGGACCCAGCCATTACTGGGTGGGGAAACTCTAAGAGCATCTTTCTCACAGTAACCAGTGGGCTGCTATAATTTTCTTGATTTATTATTCAGAGCCTTTAATGGGTGGAGATCTCTCAACATCTTAGTTACAAAGTTCTTGTTTATCATTTTTCTTCCATATGAAAAGACCCATATATTTCCTATATGTCTGGTTCTTGTGACAAGACAGAAACTGAAGTAACCTCTCTTGAGTAACAACCCAGAGGCATATTACAAACCTATCTTTTAAAGCGTATTTCAGTTGTATCATTGTACTTATATGCATGTAAAGCACTGCACAAACATCCAGTGCTTGGGAAAGTTAAAAGGGATGGCTTGACAAATACAACCTATTCTAATATCTAAGGAGCAACTGAGTTCAGGAACTCTTCCTAGAATATGACAATATAGTTTGGGCTTCTCTGAAATGAGACATTATTATCCCTCCTGGTAAGCGAACCTGGTAAGCACTCAAAAAGAAGGCAAATAAATAATCTCAAAAATAATATTATGTAGAGCCATGACAATGCATAACCTGACATAATGTGGTCAGGTAAATTAGTGAGAATGATGGGGGCAGAGAACACTACCCAGCAGGAAGGCAAAACTCTAATGTTCCAGTCCCAGTTGATTACCTGGCCATGTTCTTACAGTCCTTTTCTTGCCTTCCTTTCCCTGACTGCTTTTGTTCTACTGCTCTTTTTTTTTTTTTTTTCTTTTTCCATTTTTTTGACCTAGGGTGATTCACACAACCATAAGAGCTGCCTATAAAAACACATTCCCACAACTGAAGGCTGTAGCTAGTGCTAAATAATGTTAATAAATTAACTTGGAATCATTAGAAAAAAAGGTATAAACCCACCATATTTCTGTCATTACATTAATTCAAAGAGTTTCTGATGGTATATTTTTGAGCCAAATCCTGCTCTGCTTGCAACTCAGAGCAGAGTAAAAGTTTTTTCAGCCCATGGTCATTTTGTACTACTTCTAACTTGCTGAAATATGTACTGTCCACAGCTGAAGAGTTCCTGACAAATCCAGCTTGCTTTAATCTAAGAGTGCTTGAGTTTAGGACGTGGTTATTTGTTCAAATGTGCAGACCTACATGGTTACAGTTCACTGTTTTAAACAGTGTATGTGCACATGTACATGTCCCCAGCTTTCTTAAGCATATTATTTAAAGCATTTTAAACAATGAAATTATTACAACCACTGCACTTACAACTAATTTTTTTTACATTTTTACCTTGAATGATATCTTGCACACACTATTCTATAATAAACCATGACAACAAAGGTTAAGTGAGTTGACAACAGAGATGGCTCTGTTCAAGTGAGTTGACAACTGAGATGGCTCTGTTCCAAAACTCCAGTTATGAATGTATCTAAGCTTCAGCAAGTTCAAAGTGAAGTGCAGGGCAATGAAACTTAGACCTTTCTCAAGCCCTTTTTTTCTTGACTTCCTGAGTTCCTTTCATTTTCTGTGATACAAGTTAGTCCTCAGGAGGGGCATTTGCATTTGTTTTTCTGAAACAAAGTGAAGCTGGTGCTGGTAGGAGCATCCTGATGGCACAGAAAAGAAAGCTGATGGTTCAGAAACAGAGCTGGTGGTTCCTCTTTTTCTTACTGGTTGAAGGGGCACTGTTTATCTCACTACTTCTCCTTCCTTCAGCTGGCGCCATGAGACTTCCTCTCCTCATCCACACTTCTTCAATTGCTAACACCCTTCTGAGAGCACAGAGGGCTGCACTTTTCCGTGTTTGAATAAAAGTGCTTTTCAGTACTTTGGCTCTGAAACACAGGAACCCAAAGAAGCATGTATTCTCTGACCTCCTTGCTGTAATTAAAAAAAAAAAAATCTTTAACATACACTAATCCCTTGACAATTTCAGTGTTTTTCTAGGAAAAAGGGAAGAATATTTGCTTTGTGAGGAATCTACAAGGAACATAGTAACCTGTATGGTAAAAGATCATCATGAAAAGAGCCTTTCTAGCCTAGCACAAACAAACTAATCTTTCAGCAATAAGATACCAAGACACAGCATTTTCAGGAGATTAGAGAAGGCCTTGGGCCGAACTGGTAAAAAGAAACTGAAGGTTGACAGGTTACAACCATTAGGCAAGCCAAATAACATCCAAGAAATATGTTGTTCACTATAAGAAATTTCTCTTTTTTTAAAAGGAAAAGTCAACACTGGTCACTATATCTTCAGTTGTGATGGCAGCGACATGATCCATTTGTAGAGCCCTGCTGAGCCTGAGGCATTTTGAGTGAGATTCACTGCTGCTGCTGCTCCTTTGCTGCACCCATCTCTCTCCCAGTAGCACCCCATAAGGTAAGAGCTATTGCCAGCACTGTGGCTGCAGAGAGGAAGCACTCAATCCTGGAGCTGGAGCAGGTGGAGGAGGCCCCACAGCGTCCTGTATTCAAAGGAGCTTTGTTAAGCAGCACACGTCTGCCAGCAGTGGCATGCCCTGTGCATCTCCTCCATGCATGATCTGACATGCCCAGCGTCAGATCATATATAGGAGCTGAGATGTGGGCATGCATTCTCAAGTGATGATTCCCTCTGACCTCCTCCCCTCTCACATGATGTAATTACCCGATAGCCTTGCTGTTCCAGACTTCTGACAGCTCAGAGGTCTGCAAAGGGTTGAGCCCTTTCGTTTTTTATTAAGGATCAAACACATCTGGGAAGACAGTTAGAGTAAGACCTGTCTGTCTGTATGATCTGGAGGAATTTAGAGATATAGAAGGCTTGTATCCATCCTTTGCATAAACAGAATTTCTTTCAATAGATAAACCAGGTTCCTGTCTGGATGAACAGGAGTGGAAAAATCCTAAAGAATCAAGGGGCTGTTTGGTTTTCAATGAGCTTTTCAATGTTGGGGTTTTCTTGTCCTATTCTGAGAAACTATTTTTTGAGAAATATTTTTGCTTCAGCAAGCGTACTTGAGAGCCTTGACCCATGTCATCAAAGCCACTCTACTCAGCTGAGCCCTTTCACAGCAGGGTGGAAAGGCAGACCAACGCTCCATGCCAGGCACAATATATATCCCAATGTTCTGTTAACTGTCACTACATGTAGCAGACACTCAAGCAGGAGTATTTCTGAAATGAAACTGCATTTTCCAAGCATGAACAATGTATGGAGGTGGACCATTCAACGAGTTGTGGTGTAAAAGCTTTCCCTTGCCTTAGTAGTCGCAACCTTCATTCTTTGTCTTCAGTAAGCACAAGGGCTTCAGTGGTCCTTTTCAAAGTGAGAAGAAGAAATAAAAATAAAGGTCCCCACTCCTCTAAAATAATCTTTAGTTCTCTTTAATAAAAATTATCCCATGTGCAGAAGCGCATCACAAGAGTTACAGCCCACTTACAGCCAACCTGAGGATTAAATAGAACTCTAAGTGCTGTATCCTGGCCCTTCACATAGGGCTGAAATCCACTCAGTATTGTCCTGTGCACAGTCCACCAGTGAGACAGTCAATACAAGGAATAAAGAATACACCGGTATTACCATTTTTATCCTATGTATGTATCTGATTCCACTGTCTTTCCTGTTGCTCCAACAAGGGTTGATATTACAGCAGAGGCAGCTCATCCAAGTAGAAGATGAGATGGCTGCAGGAATGTCCATACTGTGAGGAGAAACAGAATATGAGAAACTGCCAGAGCTAAATGGCAGTAAGGTGTGTGCCTACAACTCTCCCCCACTAGAAGAACAGTACATCTTTCTAGTTTGGAGGACTTTTTAGTATAGAAGACTTTATATCTCGGCTTTGTAAATGTGACTTTCAGATGAGGGCTTTGCATGTTGCAGGTAGCCTGTGTCAGTTTCAGTGTTTTTACAGAGATGCCTAAAAGATGATTTGTGAGTTCTGATATATTGCCTAGAAGTGGCCTCCCATCTGTGAGATAATACTTGAAGTGTTAAAGAAGGATATGGCTTTTTGTGTCCTGCATTCTAGTTCCTGTGTAACCTCCCACTTTCATTTTTACATACTTTATCAACATATCATTTGGATAGTTTTAAGAAATAGAAATGTGCTGCACGCAGGGAAAGTTCTCTGAGTTTTTCCTCTATGACAGCCTTTCTGTGGAGCTGAGTTTAAAAGTTGGGCCAGGTGTGCTGGAGTCACTTCTCCCACCCAGTCTGCTTAAAACCAGGAATAAATGGTGTAAAGAGACTGACCAAAAAAGGCAGAGAATTGGATATGCAGCTCTGAAGTTAGTTCGGGAGAATATCAGTCATTCTTTCCATTGTTATTTGAACGCCCTCATTACGGCATGGTACGGTGTATTCTTTGGAAAAGAAGAGGAGTGCGTATGGGGGAACAGATTGGACAGTGTTATAGTCTAAAGTTATGTGCTATTCAGTCTGTAAGGTACAACTGAAAACATAATTCACTGCAGTGAGTAACTGAAAGGTGCATATTGCTTCTGTATGCATTGGCAAACTGCCAAGATGCTAGTCTGAGCTCTTCCTTACCCCTGTACCCTGGCCCTGATATGGGCTACTCAACTGTTGTGAAAAACCTGTGTGGAACTGCAAAAGCCACTCATAGAAAAGACCGAGAGGTTACGTGATCCATCTCTTTAGCACTGCCAGAATTGCACCTTTATATTACTCAAGGCGTTTTTATTCTCCTTTTTTTTTTCTCTCACTGCCATTATTCAAAGGTATGAAATCCTGCTATCTGAATTTATGACTGGATTCGGGATTTATGTTCAAACGATGATCAACATAACAGTATTAGATTTGTGTTATGGAAAACTGACAGACTCATAGATGTTCTCCACAAAGTGGAGACCAGAAAGGAAGAAAAACTTCAGATTTGAACTGGATCTTAAAACTTGGGATCTCTGTACAGAAACAGATATGAGTTTGCATCAAGATTAAATGGAGAAAAGACATTTTAGTTCAGTTGCTCTAGATAGGAAAGCCAGCTTTTTTTTCTGGAAAATAAAAATGATAGCTCTAGTATTTGTTCATCCTGTGGCCCTGTTGCCTACAATGTGTTCAGTGAAGACCTGCAATGGCAACCAGCCTGCACAAGACTTCCTGTAGACTCCAGTGACACCCTTTCTTACAGTACCCAACTTACTGTAGTAGCAGCCTCCCCACTGTGTCTTGCCAGTGAAGGACCACACCAGCTTTTCCTGCTCTTCTGTTCTTGTGACATTAGGTAGCCAAATCCCCTCTCTGCTTTACCTATGAGTCCCAGTAATGTCCTTCCCACACTGCTCTGTTAACAGGTGCCAGATTTCCACACACTATCATGATAATGGATATTCACATTGTAATCTTTTCACATTGCTCTCCAAGCAGATTTAGATGCCAGCATTGCGGCATGCCCTACAAGCAGTCCACCTATAAAGAAGGGCAATGGAATTTAATCTCTAGATTTTATACAAGGCATCCAAACTCTCCAAAAAAGATCTGCAAAATAACTCACTTCCCACTGCTAAGTATAATTCTGTGTTAGTTAATGCACAATTGTGTAACTAGGGCCTTTCCCAGTATTAGAAGGAAATTTGAGAGGCAGGTCTTCAGCTGATACATGCAGGTTTAATGATCTTGTCCCAGGTGCTTGTAAAAGACTAGTGTTGATACAAGCCCAGTACTAAATGAAGCCTGGTTTATTAAGCAAGGCTGCAGTATTTGCACTAGACAGCACAGCAGAAGAAAGACATTTCTGACAGTTTTCTATTCATCTGGCCTAGACATTGGTTATTTGTCATGTTTTAATAGCTCTGTGTCAATTATCAGTTCCTTTAGTCAAATTCAAAGTTGCATTGTCATGTGTTTATAATAGACACACTGAAATAACATACAACACAGTTAACGTCAATTGCCAGTTGCAGGTTCTGGCCACTTCTGTTTAATGAAAGCAACACAGTTTCTTTAACCCAGCTAAGGGAAATTATGTTTTTAGTAGAGCAGAGGCAAATGTCGTGTTCTGTTGCAGATCAGCAAGGCAGCCCAAGCCTGCCTATTTGCTGCTGACACAGTGGCAGTAATGCAAACCTGTAAGCTCCAGACGACTTTTACACTTATCATGGAAATGGGGGGTGGAGAGATGGGGGGTGTAGTTTCTGCAGGGGACATTCCTGCACTCAAATATGAAAATTAAGGGATTCAAGCTTCTTGGTATATTGCCAGGGCAACCTTAACTTGGGCAAAATGCTTCTGCTCCTCCTTTTCCCGTGAAAATTTCATCACAAAAGATGATGATGATGCAAATTACTTTATAGGATCACAGACACACCTTTTATTAACTCTGATTGTCACTGAATTGCAAAAGATCAGGGGTGAGAGTAGGGAGTGAAGCAAGGGTAGAAGATGAGGCAGACCTAAAAGCCAGGCTCCCCAGACAGGGGAACCTTTATTATTACAAGTATCCCCAGTCAGTGAGAGTTCTTGAGCAAAGGCTGCTGACCTCAGTTAACTGTTTGCAGATTGGCCCTATTATTTGCATATGCTTCCTTCTTCCAAAGAAATCTTAAACATATGCAAGAAATGTACTGAATTTTCTGTCCTAACTGAAGCAATGCCATCTGCAATGTTTACCTATCTTCTTACTGACTTGGTCTTCTAAAATAAACTACCCCATGTAGCTTATTTCCTCCTCCTCCCTTTTTATCCTTCTCTCTTTGTCAAAAGAAATAACTAATATTAATAGGAAATGCATTGTGAAACCTCTACTGCCTGCTAACCATTAGTTTGTGTAACCCATGTTGGTAATGCAGTGTTCACTGAGGACCTCTGGCTGGCTCAGATGGTCATCTTCAGTGAAAGAAGAAGCTAGAGATGTTCACCTCTGTTTGGATGCCATATCACTTCATCTTGATGAGATCAGTGTTCCCTTCCCCATCCCTCTTCTCTTCCTCTCCTCTCTCCACCAACTCCTCCAGAGATTTTTGCAGATGTACCAGATCCCCAGGTATAGGGGTTGTCTGTTCATGTTATCTCAGCCTTCCCTCAGCTCTGACTCCTTCCAGACCTCTCCCACACCTCATTTCTGGCTCTACTGTGAGTGTAACCTGAGTTACCAGGACTTCTTCGTGAGATCCCAAAGAAAAGCAGCAACATGGCAGCTAGAATATGCTCTCATTCACTCACTGCTTCCACAGTTTCCTTGGACAGAATGAAGAACAGAGCACTGTGAAGGTGCTCTGTGCTCTAAGGTTCGACACAGTACAAGGAAAATCTCCAGCATCTCACTTCCTTTACCACCTCAGTCAAAGCTTATCTTGCAATTGACTGTGACCATCCACATACATCTTTGAAAAGCCACTGAGAGACAAGAGCATAGTGCACATCATGAGACCAGGACCAGTTACTACTTACAGGTTATAATTTATAAATTGTAACTTGCAGGCAGCTTTCATGCTTACAGCAGTGACAACAGTCTAGCTGTTAACCAAAGCACTAGACCAGGTGGATTTTTTCCTGATGTTCTAACTGACTCATTTTTGTGCCAGGTTGCCTCCCTACAATCATATCTGATAGTGACCTGGATTTGCACACTACTTCTACACCAGGTTTTGGCATGTGGGAGGCACGACTGGAAGGCAACAAACACTGAAATCTAAGTTCCCTCCAAACCATCTTAATATCTGTCCTGATAATAATTTAGAAGGGTACAAATGCTACAAGCCACTAACAACTTGAAAACTCTTCACTTGCATGACAGCTGTGGGTGTTATGGCTCAGCCTTTGCTGTCTTCTTTCCCAATACCATGCATGATGGCAGAGGGGCCACAAAGGACCACGTGACCTGTGAAGGGTCTGTGAAGACAGACTATGTCAGGAACTCCTGTCTTCTTACAGAACTCTTTTAAGCATTGAAGGAAGAGGCACATGCATGAAGACAGCACATGGGTCATGACCCTTCTTTCATGCAAGGACACCAGACATAAAAGCAACTGGTATCCATACCAAAATATTCTTTAAAATTCATACTCCTTTAACTGTATGCAGCCAACTCTCTTGCTTGCTTACTTGGATCTTTTTTTTTTTAATTCCCAGATAAAACCCAAGCTAACCTTGCAAGCTGTTGCAGCAGGATTTAGAACAGGAGAATAGATAGGAATATGATCCATTTCAATGTTTTTAGGGTGTGTAGCTGTCCTCATTTGTTATTAACAAGACTATTTATCCAATAGGGAAAAAAGAAAACAATCCACATTCTTTCCGCCTGTCCTCTGCCAAACTTAATGTGGTGACTTTGTTTCTATAAAGGGAAGAGGTATTTGGGAACTGCTCTTCAGGCGTGTTGACTAACAAAACGTGAGTGCTACATGCTACAGGTGGATGTGGGAACTGCCTGGTCACACACAAGGCCCTCTGTTGCACAACCTGGCACACAGACATGCAACTATGCAACCCAACTGTGAGACGGGGGAGGCAAACAGCTCCCTGAATTCTCTGCTGTAATCTGCTCCTGTTGCGTTCAGGCAGATGCTGTAACACTGGAGAAGACTTTTGCACTGTGTGACATGAGAGTCATAAAAGTTAATTTAAACTGGTTTGGGAAACAAGTCTCAGAACAATCTGAGACATTCATCCATATTACTATACACAAATAGAATTTAACTCCTTCTTAATGACACAAAAGTAAGACTCGACAGTGATGTTTTATATAACAAAATAACAGATTGTTGCATTATTCACTGACTGTTACCATGGTGCTCAGCTAGCCTTGAGCACACTATCTAGAACAGTAATGTGCTCCAGGTATCCTGATGGAAAAACCCAGTCTGGGACCAACATTGTCCAGGTTGAGTTTTTTTGTACAGCTGTACACTGAACTGTCTAGATCACTGACATGAATGTCAGTGTGAAGGACTATCATAAGTGCTTGTCTGCAAGGCTGAGGTCATAGTGAAGCAGAAAGAGAAGGCCAGAGTCTTTCTTTGTAAAATGTTTTGGAGGAAACCAGGTTTCATCACCCAGTTCTGAAGATTCAGTGAGTGCTGTAGATACCTGAGGAACAAGGCAGTCAAGGAAATACATGGAGAAAAAAAAATGTTGAAATACCTGGACTTCCCGGTGAAGGCATTTAGCTTGAACACTGTAGGTATCTCAGGGAAAAACAGATGATCCAAATGCATATTTTTCCTTGAACACATTACAGCCATTCCACACAGGTATTGTACTCATCACCAGTTATTCATTAAGGAGCATGACTAACACCTGTCATGTGGTGTTTGTTCACTCATTATCTGTCCATGGGTGAAGAAGACTGTTGCAGTGGTATGCAAGTTGTTTTGGTATAGGTTTTTATTCTTTTATTATTATTATTTAATATGTGTTACTGTACATTTAGGGCACAAAGTATGCCATGTGTAAATGCTTAGGCCAAGAGGTGTGAACAATGCCATGTAGAATTTTTGAACTTTCTATACGTCTCATATAAAATTCTGCACCATCTGCAGACCAGCCTTACCCTTTATGTATACACTGGACTATACCAAAGAAGCCAAACTGCTTATCATGATAGTACACCCCTTGACTTATTTAAAACCATACATGGCTAGACGTATTAACACCTGAAAGCAATGATGAAGGTGTCCAAATTTCAATGGATAAAGAAAAGTGAAAGATACAGAGTTGACAGGCATCATCAAGAACAGAGACATCAACCAGCCAAAAATAGTCTTCCAAGTGGGAAAAGGCAGAGGCTTGAAAAGAGGCTCATAGTTCGCACTTGGTACAACATGCAGTCTTTGCTACTGCATGACAGGTTTCCTTTGCCCAAATAATGTCTTTTATTTGCTCCATCTAAAATATTTTCTGACATTTAATCATTCATTTTGGGCTGTTCTAGGAAACATCTGTACAGCAAATGTGTCTTAAACACACAGCTTGGATGAAAGAGATTTCCTTTTGGACTGGACAGCCTGAAATAGTGACCTATGCAAATGATTGATACTTGTGCTATTGCTCACCACAGTGCTATCTGCTGTTCCTCCCCTGATTTTTTAATGAGATTTAAAAGCCTTTGAGTGAATAACCCCAACCTTTTCATTAACTTAGCTAGCATGAAAAGCTGTGAGGCCTATGTGGCAGGTGCTGTGGGTTAACAATAGGGGTTCTGTTTAATCCAAGGGAGGCAGAGAGTAGAAAACGGCCATGAATAAAAGGATATGGGATCTTTTATGAGGTCAGGAGAGGCATTTTTAGATCAGGAGGTGCAAAGAGAGGCCAGCTACAGAAAACATTCCTTCTTAGCACACTCAGACAGCAGCATGACATTATGCCTTGTAATTTGTTCTGAAAAAGACAAAGGAATCAAAGTGAATTATCTAAATGCAAGAAATTTGTTGATATTCATAGGACCACCTCTGCTTGTAGGAGTACTTGGTTATGGTTCCTTGGGGAATAAACCATTCTTCTGGATGGTGTTACCAGGCTCACCTCTTTGAAACTCAGAGAACGCAAAGAGACAGTCTAACAAGTGCAATAGCATTTCAACACACAGAAGAATGGTATGTGATTTTCAGGATTGTTTTTAAACACTGACTGACTTAGTTACTGAGAGCACTAATTATGCTATCAGCAATTGAGAGTTTAGAGTGGCAAGTTGAAATGTTGAATCAAAATTGTAAACAAACTTTCTATAAAATGCCTGAAAGTGTTGTTTTCATCTGCACTTTATAATTGCAGGAGGTTCAGGGTCATTCGTGTCATTCCTTGTGCCTTTAAGATAGTGTTTCAATGGTATAAATGGGCTTTTAGAGACTTGGAAGCAGATGGAAAAGAGTACAGTTTCAAAATTTAATCAAATACTTTCCAGTTACAAAGCACAGATGTTCAGGGTCAGGAACACACAAATGTAATATTGCTAGAATGTGTCAGGCTACTGATGCTGCTGTTGGAATAACCTAACCATTTGCAGGTGACTCAGAAGAAGCTGCAAGAGCACCAGAAGGGAAGTTATATCGTGCTTTACCTATGAAAAAAGTTCCTTCAATCACTTGCCATAAATATTTACAGTTTTTAACTGTAAGTCAGGGAGGTAATGATAGATGTTCATAGTATGTGGCCAATGGCTTTCTGAGTTTTGCAAAGGACTTTGGCCAAGTGATAACACCTGGGAATAATTTTCTTGTGATAATTATGCACCATGAAATTCTCCTTTTCCTTTTAATTAGAAGTTCTGCCTTACAACTTCCTGAAACAGCCCCTATTTTTACCTTAATTAAAAAAAAAAAAGGTTTGTGTAGTTTCTCTATGGTATTATTTTTGAGGTGTTTATCATGATGCCTTCTACTTGATCTCTCCTCTAGCACACATAAATGCCCCCCCCCCCCCCCCCCCCCCCCCCAACGGAACCCCCCCGTTCTTTTTTTTTGTTTTTTTTTTCTAGTATGAGAAAATAATCAACGAAACGTGCAGCTCTTTAACAGAC
>JANIJG010001481.1:61502-102163 GCA_024611175.1 Megaceryle torquata | reverse complement strand
CCCCCTTTTTTCCCCCCCTCACTACCACAGTTTGGTAATCCTTTTCTTTTTTTTAAGATTTCCTTTACATAACCAGGGAATCTCATACAAAGGCAGCAATGCTGATCACGTAACATGCTTGTGGATTTTGTGGTTTCTCCAGTCCTGCTTTCAAGCTGCCAGGAACCTCTTGCAGATGTATTTTCACTGAGCACTATCCAGGTATGTAGGATGTAATCTTCTGTGAGCAATCTCTCAGGAGGCATCCATTGGGCACGATTCAAAGTTTTACAGATAGATGTCTCTGGATACCTGCTAACCAAGTCATGTTCCTTTGCCTTCTGCATGCTCTCCTTGTTACTTGTTTCCCTCCTCTTTCCCACTCTCCCTCCTCCCATTTCAACTATGTCCACGTGAGAAATTTCATCTGGCTTATCTCAGCCTTTTGGTGTGTGGACTCCAGCTGACATACTAGACATCCCAAAATCCTTAGTGCTGATGCAGCCGATGTGGACAACTCTTTATTTTTGAGTATTTTCTTCCTGCCGGGGCAGGAACAGCTGCAGAACACAGAAAATAAGTTGCCTCCACAAAAACAGTGTTTATAAGATTAACCACGTCAATACCACAAGCGCTTTGCCAGGGTGCATAACACATCCCTATATCCTCTCCCTGATCTGCTCTTTCCCTGACCTATTCAACCCGATTTGCAGCCCTATCCCTTCCTTCTGCTTTGAAGGGTGAACACGGAGGAGCATGCACTTGTGCATGGCTGTAAGCAGCTCCTGTGAAAGGCTTCATGAACAGGGAAGAGCCTCCAGAGTGCTTCAGCCCAAACCGGGTTTTGAGCGCCTCATGGAGTATATCACTAACCAGCGTCTTCTCCCTCACTCTCAAACGCAAAGACATACATGGGCACACAGAGAAAAGTTTACCGAACCTACAAAAAAAGCACAAAGAAAGAAAGATACTGTTCGTGCTGGGAAGATCTGTACTGCACGTGCGTGGGTAACATCTCGGGGAAGGAGTGAAACCTGCCGACAGCCCCCCTTCTTCACAGAGCTCCTGCTCGCCTTCCCCACCGCACTTCGTTGGCTCCAGAGCAGCCACAGCTCTGGTTTCACAGCCTTCCAGGGTCGAAAATAAGAAACTCCCGTGAGCCTGGTAGCATGAGGAAAAGACAAAATTGAGGGACGTTACCCCTTCTTCTCTTGACTCAAGGAAAACACTGCTCTGAGCGCTGGGACCAGCTCCCCTCAGGAGGCAATCGCTCAGGGCCAGGCTCACCTCTACGGCCCTCACACCGGCTCTCAACGTCCGTGCGGGCAAGGTGGGAGGTCGCGTCCTCGCTCCCGTCCCCTGCCCTGCGGCCCCTTACGGGCGGGCGATGACTGCAGCAGCAGCCACAACTACCCACCAATCTCCCGCCCCTAACCGGGGCAGGCCCTACCCACGGTGGGTCCCGGGACGCCCCAGGTCGCACCGCCGGCCGCTCCCCCGGCTGCAGTCCCGCATGCGCGGGCGGGTGGGGGGGAGGAAGCGGGAGGGCACCAAATTCAAATCGCAGCTGAGGAGGGAGGGGAGAAAACTGGGGGAAGGAGGCAGCTGTGGGGAGTGGAACGGAGGAGGGAGCAAAGGAGGGAGGAGAGAGAGTGGGAGGGGAGTGTGGCAGACTCTAAGGGAACGCGGCAGAGGCTGGGAGAGAAGGCACGGCGGACAGCGGGGAAAGGTAGAGGTGTGAGGGGAAGGACAGGGCGGCTTTGGGCACCGGCAGCCGCACCGCGGGGCAGCCGCCCCCCCGGCCTGCCTGCCGCGCTCCGCCCGCCCTTTCTCTTTCCTTCCCGCCGGCACCATGGTAGACAGGGGCCCCTTGCTGACCTCGGCCATCATTTTCTACCTGTCCATTGGGGCGGCGATCTTCGAGGTGCTGGAGGAGCCTCACTGGCGCTCGGCTACCGATGACTACAAGCGGCAGAAGACGGAGCTGCTTAAGCAGTTCCCTTGCTTGGGCCAAGAGGGGCTGGACAAGATCCTGCAGGTACAATGGGTGCCGCTGGGGCTGAGGCCGGGGGGTGGCGGCCGGTGGCAGCAGCAGGTGCTGCTGGGCGCCCTGGAGCGGAAAATACCGCTCCTTAGGCGGGCGGAGTGCTGCCGGGCTGGAGAGCCGGTCCGGCTCCCCGAGAAAACCCGGCCGGCGCTGCATCCTTGCAAAGCCTGGTGCCTAAAAACTGTCCCTCGAGCGGGAACGCGGGGAAGGCTCTTATCCATTCCGAGCTATTTAATGATAGAGCGATTACATGAGGCCACGTTTCTTTCTCCTTCTCTCCCCGCCACGCGGTAAAGGAGGTTGGGGATGATTTCGGTTTTAGCTGTCTGGTCCCGGGGGGTGGAGGAGCTCAGGCACGGAGTGTGCTCCCGCAAGCCTGTCTGCTCCTAAACCCACTAGCCGTGAATGCGGCTCTTGTTTCAGCGCTCAGGGTGGTTTCTTCTGCCTCAATGAATGTTGTGTTTTGAGGAAGGGATGGTGAAGCCAAGCGTCTTGATCCTTTTCTGTTTGGTCTGATTTCCTTCCCTTCTTATTTTTACTTATGTATGACTTTTATTATTTTTTAATTTTTTTTTTTTAGTACTGAATACTCTCGTTGTGAGGAAAACGTGTTTAGAGGTGCTAGTGAGGGTCTCGGAGGTCAGCCGGGGTAACCAGGGCAAAGGCTGAATGCCTTGAATGAAGGGATGCTTGCAACTCTTGCGCTGGTATTTGTACTTCAGGAGAATGACTTCTTTCTAAGCCATAAGGAGGTGATAGTCGTCCTATCTCGCTCGCTAACACGATAGAATGCCTTTTCAAAACTATTAATAATAGCGTGTATTAAATCATAGAGCAATATAAACCCCCGGTTAGTGGTTTGGTTTTTTTTTTTTTAGTGGTGTAGTATGTAGTAAAACGTAGTGGCAAGCAATGGTGAACCATGGAAAATAGGCTGCCCAGATATGTGGGGCTCTAGTGGTGAGAACGGGTCATTTAGGACTTTATTTCATAAATGGTTATATTGACTAGATCTGATCACTGTGGTTTGGAGTTTTAAAAATTATTATTATTATTATTTTCTTTTAAAATTCATTAGAAGTCTGCTGAAATCCAGAAGACTGGGAAAATAAGTTCTATTGGTGTGATACTGTGCAAGCTTAGAAGAGCATGGGGTTCTTGATCCCAAAAGTTTGTGGTTTAAGTTCTCTTTTTTTCAGTTAGTGGCTCCTTTCTGTCTGCTTCAGATAGCAGAGCTTTCTGGTGGTGGTGTCAGTTCCTTATTGAATGTGTTTTTTGTGGCATATAGTGGAATGGGTGGATGGAGGCTTGATACTATGAAGGGACGTTGGAAAATGAAAGAGATGCTTTGTTTTTTGAGTATACTTATTCTGTTCTAGAATCTTACCTGAAATCTTACTTTAGGTTATATCCCAAACTTGTTTTAACATCCTCAAGAAAAAAAAATAAATTTGTTTGTTTGGGATATATGTTAAGCCTGGCATGCTTAACTTGCTGCAGACATAATGCAGAATCTAGATTCTGGCTCAATTTGTTATGAATTTCATGTTGGTGTGAGGGAATAATTAGTTGGTAGGTGGTTTGGTGTTCTGGGTTTGTTGTTTTTTGTTGGGTTTTTTTTTGGTTTTTTTCTCCCATAATTCTTATCCTAAAGTGGGAAAAGATTTTTCTTAAAACGCAAAATGACAAAAATTATTAGGGTGGTTTGTTAGAATGGACTGTATGATGGAGCATGTTGTAGAATGGCAATGGGTGCAGAAGCAGTGAGGAGGAAAAAAGTAATGTAAGGCAAACTATGGCCAGATCAAAATATTTGGTTTGAGTATGTCTCCACAGCACACTGTAGAGGACCTTCTCTCTTCAGTACATGTTAGCTCCTGGTAACATTCTCTTATTCATACGATTTCAGTTTTGCCTCTGTACTGCTACTTTTCATACCTTACTTTCCATGTCCAGTCTTGCTGGTATGATGATCCCTCATAGATACTCTGCTGTCACCTTAAGTTCAGGTTAGTTAAAATATCTTACCTTGCTTTCATTTCACTTACTGCTAACTGGATATGTCACTGCCTGCCTTCTACCAGATTTGTAGTTTTGTCCCTGTTCTTATTCAACTTCTATGTGAAAAGAGATGAGAAGAGGGCGAGTGGCATTTCTTACCAAGGAGGATAGCAGGGTGAAATCTAGCAAAGTGGGGTGGGGAGGAATCATGTAAGGACATCAGGATTTCATCCCAAGCAAGCTGTGAAGTATATTGTCATTTCTCAACCACTGTCCGTGCTGTTTCTGTCAGGTTCTGATGAGTCTTTTAACATCTGTTCTCTTTTGGCAAACCCTGATCATCCTGTTTTCATATTAAACGTCCAAATTTATTCTTTTATGATACGGAATGTTGTTGATTTGAAAATATGCATTTCCCCATCCCATCTGCCCCTTCCCCCTCCACCTCCCCAATCCCTGCCTCTGTTGTGTTCTTCTGATCATCTACCATGGACTCCCTTGACTCATTTTGGGGATTTTACACAATTTGGCTCACTTCTCTGTTCCTGTTGCTTTTTTTAAAAATGGCCTTCAGTCTTCATCTTAGAGCCTTTTATTCTCTGCTTGTGGTCCCCTGACACACATGTGACTCTAGAGCCCCCCTCAGCTTTGCTATTCAATACTTTGCTGATACTCTTTTTAATATCCCCATTTAAAACACACTGGAGAAAATTCTTCAACAGATATCACCGACTACCAGTTTAAATGGTTGTTAGTAAAAGGCAAGAATGCCGAGAAATGTTCAAGTTAACAACACCAGTTTTGTTTCCAGAAGTAGCCTGAAAGGTGGCAGGGACTGCCTTATTCAGAGAGCAATCTCTCTGCTGCCCTTGTGCCCTACCCAGGTTAGTTCGTGTTCCTCTGAGCCTAATGTTAGCTCCAAGTGCATGGAAGCTCCCTGTGGAATGGCTACAAAGTTAGATCTGTAGGCTGATCTTAGCCTCTTAAAGCCAAGCCGGCTATCGGCACAGATTCTCAAGTGACATACAGACTAGTACCTCTGTAACAACAGTTTAAGTCACTAAGTGGACTATGTTGGGTCAAATTCTGTCTAATCTTTATATTCTGTAATAAAGACTTTTACAACATCTACCAGTAGAAATGCACTACTACAAATGTTTATCAAAATGTTTACCATACTTTCAAAAAACCTCACAAGCTGACTATTGTAAGATATGCTAAAAAGAAAGCTTATTTTCCCCAATCCTAACAGAGAAATGCCTAAAAATAAACTTGTTTAAAAATAGCTTTTAGAAGTCTTATGTGAAGAATCTACTTGATTTCAATTATTTTAAGAACCATACTACTAGTCATAAGAGAATGTACTTAAACTCTTCTTGGAGTAATGCTATGTGGACATTGATTCTAAAGGTGACTGATGCTGGACAACGTATAGGCTGGTTGCTGCCTGCCCAAGCTCTTCTGGGTAAAGCTGTTTGCTCAAATGAAAATGCGGTTGAGATACTTCACATCACAATTTATGTAGGCCTTCAAGGACACTTATAATGTCAGGAGGAACTACATAATCTCTCCTATTATGTACAGCTACCTTGGAATAGAATTGTCTCGTAACAGTGTGGAATATCTGCAAAAATAAACACTTTTAATAGTGATGTAAATGTGCTGTATTTATCGGTATTAGAATCTTAAAAGTAGTGTAACAAATCTGTCTATTGATAAAAGTCTGTGTCTTATCTGTGCCACTTGCTGCTATGGCCAGAAGTCCTGACACCCTTCAGGAAAGGGGAAGGAGGCAGAGATCCACAGTGATATCTTTGTCTACCCAGCTATAGAAATGAGTTTCGGAGAGTGAAGCAAATGTAAGGGAATTCAGTCACTTCCCTCTTCTCCAGTTCCTTACTTTACTCTTTATTGCTCCATCCTGATTGCGAAATGTCAGCTTAATGATAAAGGAGCTATTCATGCAAGGAGGAGCCCTCTTGACCCTCATGTCTCTATTCACATGAGCAAAGGTTTGCCAACACAGATCCACATCTTATTTACTAGGAAATCACTACAATCATAAAAAAATTAAATGCTTCCCATTGATAAACATCAAGGCTGGTGAAAAGAAAGGGAAGAATCTGAAGGTGGGTGAAAATGGTTACTTTCAAAACAGGGCAATAAAATGAGAAGAGAAACTGCTGGCTTCATTTAGGAGGAGCAGGCAAACATACTGAGTATGAGAACAAATAATTGAGGTCTTTGTTTGAAAAGCATTCAAAACTCTAAACGGGACTGAGAGATAAGTTAAAAACCTAAATGTTTAGACTTAAAAGCTCAGTGTTGTGAACAAACAGAAGAATTTTAAGGAAAGCTGCTGGTATATACATGGCATGCAGTAGGCTTAGGCTAAAGGAAGTGACAGTCAAGTGACTTACTAGTAGTTTCTTCCCTTTTTTTTTTTTAAAGCCAGGATGTCTCCACTCACAAATACTGACAGGTGCGTTTAGAGGATTTTGATTTGTTTGAGGATGTTGAAATTTGCTTCTAAATTTGTTTATTCTTGGAGTTTGTCAGTTTTATTGTGAATCTTCAAAAATGCGCTCTGATTCTGAGCACTGTTTCCCACAGTGCTTTATTTCCAAGCTCTTACTTCAGGGTTTAAATCTATATGCAGTACTCCTGAGAGAGTCTTCAAAAACTTGAGCTAGGTTTTAAATGTTTTCTATTAGCTCAACATTTAATCAACACATTATGGCTTTGCTTATGATTTGTAGAGTGATTTGTTTTCCAGTGCAAAGATAATAGGGTCACATTTTTAATAATCTTTCTCTTCCCCTATGTTCTTCAGGAGGTGCATTAATGAGCTTCTAGACTAGGATTTGTTTGATTGGGTGTCAACTTCCTGAACCCTTCCATCTAAGGTAGTCCCATCTAAGGTGACGGAGATAAATGGGAAACTGAATTTCTTAGTTGGAGTGTCAGATGAGCTGTCCCTCTCAAGACTAAGACTTTTACATGGGCTGAGCAACTCTCAGACAAGGATAGGTGACTGCCAGTGGAAAATCTTTTAACTGCAAAGTTATTAACAGCTACATCTAATACTTCTCCTATAAAAACTTGTCAGTACAAATTAAGACTTAGGCATAAGAAATAGGCATTGCTAGTTATTTAAAATTTCTTTAATTATGCACTCTCTAAGTTCAGCAGGGCTGAACTGAGATGAAAATACATGAACGCTTTCCACCATTCTCTGAGGCATCTGAGACTGAGTTATGGGTATTGCCCACTGCAGTGTTAGGATAATAAAATTGCAGATAGGCAATACTCCATTACCCCACAGCTTTTCTCTGTGTGTTTCTGCAAAATCAAATGAAAACAAGCATGCTTTTCTGTTGTGTGTTTTCTTTTTTTTTTTTCCTCTGTTTAACCATTACATTGTTTAAACTTTCTTGGAACATAGTTAAACAGAGCTGATAGTGCGTACACTGCAACTCTCTCTGCTGATGAAGCAATAGCAATCGATCAGAAGTTATAATTTTCTTGTTATGGGTTTTTCCTTTTTCCTGCTATGGATTTAATCCTTGAGTGCTTGTAGTATGCTGTCTTTCTGTTATTTTAGGACAGAATGCTTCTATTACCTGACATATTACCTTCTGCAACTAGGTGTGTTTTCTGTCAAGCTCAGCTCTAGAGACTATGGCATGCAAGAAGACTTTCAGGTTATGAACAGCATATTGGCCTAAAAGATCCTGGAGCCTCTTCTTTGTTTCATACTGTATATATATGGTCATTGAAAGATACCTTCTGTAGCTACTGAAGATACAGCATAATGATGACTTTGTATAACTTTCCTTTTTTAAAACAAATTGTTGGGTTTTTTTGCTATTAATACTAATGAAATTGATTTATTTTGCTTTTCTCTGGAAGCTCTTGACCTTCAGAGCACTCACATTTTATGCTGGTACTGTAAGTAGGTGTCAATAGAGTGATATATAACTAGAAACAAGCTGGACTGCAAGTGGCAGTCAATAGTCCAGTTTGCAAGGGAGCTAGTGAGAATGGCTTTGTGCTTTGGTGCTATGGACCTGCTGATCATGGTGCTTGTATTTGCAGGGATTTTACTTTGCTAACTCTGTATTATCCAATCAATTGAATGACTATAAACAAGTAGCTAAATTTCTTCATGGAGGTTTTGCTTAGTCCAGAATGAGTTCGGCTCGAGTCTGCTCAAGAGTATGAAACAAAACACGGTAACGGGACAACTGGAAGAGTTGTATTCTTCATCTAAATTAAAATACCACTGTGATCACCCCTGAAACTCAATATGGTGCAACAGACATCATTAGGAGAGCCACAGTTAGAGGAAGATTGAACCCCTAAAATATGGCATGCGATATGCACCCTGTATTTTTACTTAGCTCTATTTATTGAAGGGTTGGTTTAGGCCTGAAGGCACGACTTCGTCTTCTGGTATTTCCTGTCTTTATTCTGATTCAGGTTCCTCAACAG
Source organism: Megaceryle torquata (assembly GCA_024611175.1). Taxonomy (NCBI): domain Eukaryota; kingdom Metazoa; phylum Chordata; class Aves; order Coraciiformes; family Cerylidae; genus Megaceryle; species Megaceryle torquata. Next base: position 93,642 of record JANIJG010001481.1, on the reverse strand, counting down.
TACTGCTTGTTCTAGTGTTACTACTAGATCTCTTCTCAAAAACACCAAGTTCTTTAGCAGGTCAGCTTCAGACCGGCAGCTTGTTTTCTTTGTCTATCCATCTTACGTCTTTATATTCAAGTTCTTAGATAGTTCTCTGTGTTAGTTATGTAATTAACAGCATTTTCACTGTAGTCAGGGGAGATCCCTCCTAGGCATGCCTTGCCCTAGCAGCTCTATTTGCAGTCAAATCAGTAAGGAAGTTATAATTTTTTTTTTGGCATTGTATTGTATGAACTGAAGTGGATCAAAGGCACTGTTAGATGCAAAGAAGCTTGTGAAATGTTTTAAACCCAAACTATGTACCTTGTTTTCTTAAGACAAAGAAATATTAGTGAAAAGGGAGGAAACTAATAATAGGTTGTATATTGTAGGCTCTGTTGAATCTGTAGTCAAGTTTCTTTTCTAACAGTATGTGTATCTGTAGTGCTTCTTGTGATGGACCTGTTTTTTGTTGTGGTTTTTTTTTCTTAACCCCTGTGTAGGATCAGTTGCTATTGATCAGCATGTTTGTAGGACTCTCTAACTCCAATGAAAAGGTACATGTGGATCATGATTGAGCAAACTGGCAAATACTGAGTTGACTTTGTTCTATGCTGGCATCTTACAAATATTGTGTAAGTAGGTTCCAGCTGCTGAGAAACAAAACCCAGAACCTGTGTGTCTCTTTGAAGTTGGAACAGGTGCAAAAATTTCCCAGTTAGACTTATCACAGGTCGCTCAAGTTGGATCCTTCTTAACCACAAAGATGTCAGCTATTTAACATTAATTTAGACTCCAGAGCAAGCCATAAGATTGTCAGATAATGGCAGCTAATGGAACTTGAAAATAATTTTGCAAAGGGTTGTGAAGATCCTGAGGTGGAAAGCATAGTCAGATACAATTACAGTATTTTTGGTGGCTTGGCTAAAATATAGTCATCAGTGGTGACTTCTGTGTGTGACCTCCAAATGTTCATATTGCTGCTGCTCTTTACTTCCAACCCACCCCAAGGGAATAAAAAAAGCTTTGGAGGAAAGTTGCTCAAGAATCATGTGTTCTCCCTTGATAGAGAAACAGCATCTGTATGTTTGCTCTGGCCTATGAGGGATGTAATGCTCAGTCTCCTCCAGGCACCAAAAAAAAATAGGGGAGATGTTTGGAGGCGAGGAGCTGTAGAAAGAGTCTAATCAAACTGGTGGTACCAGCTTCTCCCTTGGATTTTCTTGCAGCAGTCAGGGTGGAACTCTTACCATGCTACATGCTCAGCTCTTACAATTTCTGTTAACCAGCTTCACAAACTGTAATGCAAATATGTTAAAAACAAGTTAAATAGTTGAACTATGATAACTTAACCTGCAAGTTACAACTTCAACCTTCAGGCCTAACAACGTTAGGTCGTGTGTTCTGTAATCAACACTTGCCTTGTTGACCCAAGGGTTTTTGAAGGGCACTGGAGTTTATGCTTAGAAGAATCACTCTTATTGGTGTCAGTGTACTGAAAGCTTTTCACCTGTGTTACTATCAATTTGCCCTTTTAAAAAAATACTTGCATGTTTCTGACTTAAATTTTTTTTTATGGCTTTTGGGGTGGAAGGCAAGAGAAAGGAGAGGAAGAGTGACGAACTTTGAAGCTGCTTCTGTTGTAGCAGGAAAATCAGTAGTTAACCTTTATTGCATCTCTGATTTCTTTCACTAATAGCTAGATTTTTCAAGGCAGTATTTTAGCTGGATTGTGACTGTAGGATAGCTGTACTTTTTCATGAAGTGATTACATAGTCTCTGCAAGGTCCTAAAATGGTCAACTTGATTAATGAAACCAATATAGATGTCATTATCTTACATTTAAGAGAAGTAAAATATAGTTCGCACTCTGAGGGTGCCTTGGCTTTATTTGCATGTGTTGCAAGAATGCATGCTCAGCTCTGCTACAATTAGACAGTTGGTTGTCTGGACAGATGCCCCCACAGATGGTGCCTGCTTCTCCTTTCCTAGAGGAGAGACACTGGGGAGGGGGGGGGTGGGGAGAAAGTAGGTGCTTTCAGCTGAATGCTGTGCATCTTTCCTAGGAAAACAGTCTCACTTATTTGCGGTAACTGTAGCTTTTTTGTTTTGATGACTCTGAGCATATTGTATGATGAGCACTTTTAAGCTGAGGGTTCTCTGCTTAGCAACATGCAGGTGCTTCCTCTGTCTCAGCTTCTTAGAGGGTAACAGACAATGCCTGCTGAATGGTTGGAGGTGTCAGCTGCAGGAAATCTAGGCTAGAAAGTAAAAGAGATAGTGAACAGAAGGTAGAAAATGGTGCTTCTGCCAGCTGATCCATCTTCCCTTTAATGCAGTAGCAAGAAAGTGGTTTGGTTTCCATACATCCTTAGGGATGGGAGAGTTGACAAGTGTCAGGGCAGAGTTTGATAGTTACCTGCCGTGTGTCAATGCTGTGCATTAACTGAAGTTAAATGCGAAGGCCTTCAGCTTGTCTCATGTTAGATGTTTAGGAGAGACTTGCAGATATATGGGAAATTTTATGAATCTAAGTGTGCACAGTTTAGTAGTCTTAAAGTTGAAATTTTTTTTTTCAGTTAACTAAACTTGCTTTTCCCTTGCTCAAAATGCTTACTGGGGATATATGCAATTACTTTTTTTTTTGCCATGGCTTTTTGCACAGGAACTAAATGTGATGCAAGACTGAAAAGATTATGCACAATCTGCTCTGTTTTTGTCAAAGTTACTGATTGGAAACTATCTTGGGAAGAAAGCCTCTTCCATGTACTTAGTAATATAATGCTGAACATAATAAAAGAGCAGAAGGTTGTGTTCCAGTGTGTACACATTGTGTGTGTGTTGTTTTAATGTCATACTGTTTTTGAAAAAATGGAGTTTGTGTGTATGCCAACATAGCTGTGTTTAAGAAATATTCTAATGCATAGGCAGTTCTTACCAGCAAACATGGTATTACAAGGCTAATTCACTCGTCTAGTCAGTCTTGTTCCTTCTGGTAAGTTGTGCTGTTACAGGTGTAAGAGCGTCTAGATCAGATGGTTTCTTGGTGTGCTTATCTTAGTTACTGATCACATTTCATGCTGTCCTGCCATAACTGTAATGGCAGATCTCTATATCTGTTATTAGAAAACACTTGTCCAGAGCAGCTTCCTCTCCTTCCCCAGTCCTTCTCAAAGATCAGTCTTGAGCTACTCTAGTGTTGATTTATAGTAACATTAATTAAGTAAGTAAATAGTTTCAGGTTAAGCCTTGGATAAAGCTAAATACATAGCAACAGAAAACTCAAAGCAAATAGTGTTTCTGTAGCAGGATTTTCCTCCCTTGTTACTCATCTTAACATAAACCCATCACCTTGCTATTCATACAAAGCATCCTGTCTGTGTTGACATTGGAAGTCTGCCTTGCCTTGCCTGTCTGATGGACTGATACAGGGAGAGAGAATAGTGTGGTTGAGGTTATGTAAAGTTTTTGGTTGACCCTGGAAACTTTGTTTGTTTGGTTTAACAAGGTGAGTTAGTAAAGGCTCTACCCCAAAGAGTTAAAAGCCAACAGTGTGACTTGCTCCTGTTCTGTAGTTCAAAAGTCTACTTGATAAAAAATGTTGTTATGCTTACTACTGTGCTCCACCCAAGCCTGATCACTTTTCATTTTGTTTCATTTAAGCTGAAACACAGGAAGTTCCACCTCAACATGAGGAAAAACTTCTTCACTGTGAGGGTGACAGAGCACTGGAACAGGCTGCCCAGAGAGGTTGTGGAGCCTCCTTCTCTGGAGACTTTTTTAAGACCCTGCCTGGATCTGTTCCTGTGTGGCCTGTCCTAGATGTTCCTGCTCTGGCAGGGGGGTTGGACTCGATCTCTGGTGGTCCCTTCCAACCCTATCATTCTGTGATTCATTGATTTGATGCTGTTGGGGTGTATAAGAGGTGTTTTGTTTTGTGGGGTTTTCTTTGTGTGTGGGTTTTTTTTTATTCTAGCATTTGTAAGGTCACTGAACTGTTAGACAAGTAATAGTTGTTTTACCAGCACCTGCCTTTTTGTTTGTGTTTTTTTAACTTGCTTCTTAAGATAAGCTGTTAAATACAAAATGAGATGTGTGATGTTACTAGAACACTTTGGCAGGAGCATCTAGTTTGTCTTCAGAAAAGCAATTTTCTTTTTTGTGGGTGTGTTATTTTTGTTGTTTTAATGTTGTATTGAAATTTGGGGATGTAATCCAGAAATGCTTGTGAAACCAAAAGCCTGTAACATTTTGGTCCTAGATACTAAGAAACAAACCCCAACAGTTTTTAGAGTGTTCTAACAAAGTGACTTTCTGTAAATTTCTTAAGTCTGAAGCATGTTTTTATGCATGGCTATAAATGGGAGAGAACATAATATCCTTCTTAATGCAATGTTACGTTCTGCTGCAATTCATTCACTGAGTTGAAAAGCTTATTTAAGCCTCTGTAAGCAAAATTGTCAAGCTTGGATCACCTGTGTTTTGAGTTGTCATAAATTATTCTTAAATACTGAAAGCATAGGGAGCAGGGGAAAGCTTCATTTTAAACTGCATTTCCCCTTTTATTTCTCCTGTGTAGTATCAAGGCTTTTCTGTCTAAATACTCTGGTTTAAACAGTTTTATGGGTGGGTGAAAATCTGCAAAGATGATTAGATTGCTAGGTTGCTGCTCCAGGTATTGAGGCCTTGTGTGAATAAAGAAAAAAGAATAATTGGAACACTTCAAATATATGGTCCAGCTTCTCCCCATGTAGTAAATTAATCTCTGTAAACTGTTTTTATTGACACCAGGATTGTTTTGGTTTAATTTAAATTTACTTAAATCAATTGCAGCTAAACTGAAATATATTATTTTGGAAACTCAGACTGCTGCATGGGTTATGCAATCAGCACCAATGCTGTTGCAATAGTCTCATATAAACACTGTCTAGTTTTAACCCTGCCTAATGTAGGTTGCCAACTGGTGTGAGGGTCTGATTAAACTCTTGACTCTTCTGCTTCCACTTTCTTATCTCTGAAATGGGGGCAACAGCATTTTCCAAAGCCCTTTTGACAGGGAGTTGACTACATTAGTCACCATGTATGTATTCAGATAGGAAGGAAGCCTAATCTGCTATTATAGATTATTTCAGCTGATGCAATGTAAAAGTTGTTGAAATTTTTTTTTCCAACCAGGGAAAAGTGTGTTATATTGGCACAGATTCCCTCAAAATTAAGCTGTATTAATGACAGCTATGGAATAATCTGAAAGGTTTTATTTCTGAATGAAAGTAATCAGAGGCCAGAGAAAAGTTGGGACACTTGGCATCTGCAGAACAGCTGCAGTTCTCATGCAGCAGTAACCTTTAGTTAATTTGTCTTCAAAATATGTCTATGTGGAACTTGGGAAATTGAAAAGGAAACAGTTCTCTAAGTGCATTAATCACAAGAGCAAGGGCATACTGGTAAAGCACTGAATATGCTTTTCAACAAAATATTTATTAACTAGTTCATTAAGCTGGAATCTAGTCCTGAAATTAATATGGAAAATTGTATCTACTGTTATTCTGTAGTCATGAGTTGTCAAAGAAGCTAGCTACCTGATCAAAACTATTGGTGTTTACATCCATTGCATGTAAGTGGAAAGCAGAAATAAAGCTAAGCAGCATTAGTTCATTCAAGCATTAGCTGCAAGTATCACAAATAGGTAAGATTTAGTGTTCCATTCTGCAGTGACAAAACAGTTCCAGTTAACTAATTTGCTGAATTATGAATTTCACTTATTATTTAACTCTGCAGAAAGCCACAAAAAGGAAGTAACCTTGTTGGTCTCTTTCCATTAATATCCCTCACATTGTTTGTCCTATGAATTATGACTTATAGGAAAATTAACTGTCCATGCTATACATCATACATAAGCAAGTCTTAAACAGTGCATACTGTAAAAATATTGACATGCCTCCAAGAGGTTAATATCCCTACAAATTAGAACTTTTTTCCAGAGGAAACAGCAACACCTATGTCTACTGCAGAATGGAACTAGTGCTCAATTTGTTTAAATTATTAAGGTGTTGTGGGTTTTTTTGGTTCTGCTTTGTTTTTGTTTTGTTTTTTTTTAATGGGCTATTACTGTCTAAGTCTTACTTTGTTTCATCCTAAAATAGAGAAACTATTTGAAAACTTGGGGGTTTATTGCAGAATTAATTATCTCATTACAATAGTTTACATGTAGTCGTCTTTCATGCATCTGGGATGGAAGGTCACTAGTAAAGCATGCTGTTAGGTAGTTCTTATAGCAAAGAGGTTAGCAGCAGGACTGCAAGGGTTGGTAGTGAGGGGAAACTTAATCATTCAACTGTAATTGTTCAGTTTGCTGAAAACCCCTCAAAATTTACCATATAGCTCCTTATGACCTCTTGATTTCTGATCAAACAGTGGTTAAGGTTCTTCTGTGCTTTCCCTTAGGGGTTTGATTGTGTGCTTGATTTAATTTCTAAGAATGAAAACTGTCAATGTATCCATGAGTGAGTTTATTATTATGCACTTAAGGTACAGAAACAGCAGTTAATATTTCCAGAGAACTGACTACTTACAGTGTTTCTGTAAAGTCATGTGGGCAGTGCTGACTTGGCCTGAACTTTCCTTGTTAAGGAAGAAAGGGGCATCTGCTTGGGGTCTAACCTTGTTTGGCCTGAACATCCTTTTATGGCCTTATTCCTGGATTTACTGTGTGAAAACTGAAGCCTCAGACTTGAGGCATTCCGTTCAGTAGAGGTAGTTTGGGAAAGCAACGAGAGTTTCCATGAGCATGGAGAAAAAGGCAAAACACTGTATTTGTTGCAGACCATTAAATCAATAAACCTTATCCAAATCCTGGCTGGGCAGAATACAACAGATTTCCACAAACACACATGTACACCCTTTGATGATGACTTAGAAAAATCTTACGTGTCTTCTGGATGAAAATTTCTTAAACTGCCTATTTTTACAAAACTGTTTTGTAAAACGCAGGTTTATGACAAAGCTGAAAGGATAAATGCTTAGCACTTTACAAAACAAATTAACAAAGACCTACCCTTCTTCCTCCCTCCCCTTGTGTACTGTTTCTGCCGCAATCCTTGATTAGTGTTTTGTTTCCATTATCAAATGGAATATTTTCAGGCTTAAACAGAAGAGGATAACTCTTGTTATGTCTAGCTGTAGATGTAACAGCCATCTGTAAACCTTCAGTAGAACAGGACTTTTGTACAAGTAACGAGTGCAAATTATCATTGCAAAATAACTAATCTTGACCTGTTCTTAAATGTGATGATGCTTCACAAAATAATTAGGGAATGTGTCCACTTTGTAGAACCCCTAGTGTACTCAGTAAAGGGAACGACATGTATTTTATGATGGTCAAGCCTTTTTGAAAGACCTTTTTAAACTTTTATTTGAAATCTTCCAGGAAAAAAAAAATAATTCAAGGTGGTGCTGCAAAAGACTTGCTTGTTCCAAGTACAGTTGTTTGTTTCAGAGTAAGTTGTTTTACTCTTCAACATTTATCTCTTGCTACACTGCATTGTGTCAGTCTTTGAAGAAGTCCTGCATGTCTTTAAACGATGCCCTAGCAAATGGTGAAAATGTTTACTCTATCTCACAACTTCTGTCTGAAGAACTCTCCTCTCTTACTAAGAGGATTTTACTATAGGACAATAATATGCTCACTGGTGCATTATAATTTTAATAAGGATTTCTGATTTAAATCTTACCTGTAACACCACCTTGTAGAAGTATTTGCATTAACTAAACCAATCACTGTTAAGCTGGGTCTTGGTGTAGACAGGTATGTTTATCTACACTACTATCATGCTGAATGCTTTGATTAAAACTGTTGCATAGGTTAAGAACTTGCTGTAATTTACATTTTAATTTCACTAATGCTCAGTTTTTTTCTTCTTAAATCAACACCAGGGTTTGGTTTAAGTGGCTTTTGTTTGTGGTCTGGTGTTTTAGTTTCTGATGTAGTACAAAAGAAAGCAATGCTCTCCCCTCTCAGCCTTTATTTTTGTAGTAAAAATTGCTTCGTCTGACCCATAGTAGTCTCCTTGTTCTTCTAGCCCATGTCTGCCTCTGCTCCCATTTCTTGAAGACGTATGACCAGAATTGTGAAAATCCTGCCAGCTAAGTTTCACCACTGCTTTGCAGAATGACAGCAAGACATCAGGAAGGGCATTTCCAGGATCTAGCTGTTCCTTCAAGTTCTTCTGGTTTTACTGATATGCTTCTGTTGTCAAGATGCCTAAACTGTATGACTGGACTGATGATGTATTCCCCTCACAGTTACCGGTGCAGGTTATGATAGCACTCTTATGTCAGAGAATGGGAAAGGAGAGGCAGGATAAATTGCAGTGGGTAACTAGGACATCTTACAGTTGACTTCAAAAAGTGACTAAATTTTGAAACATGTTTCTTCATTACTGCTTTTGTTTTATGGATAATGTATCTTAATGATTTAGTGTACAATGAACCGGGACTGTTTGCAGGTCTCTCAAATCAGCTGAGCAATGAATGTTTGAAAAAGTTGTTTAGACTTTGACATGCCTTCAGCATATATCACTAGATTTACAGGGTGCCCAAGTACATGGCAAATGACTGAAAGGTCTGATGCCATCCTTGCTAATGACTGGAATGATGCCGGTAAACGACTGTAAAAGATACAGCCAGTGTGCTAGCTGATTGCACTCTCATTACATTTTTTGAAGCTTACAGCCCTGCTGGGGCTTATCATAACCCATGTGCTACCTGTATAAGACCTTATCTTCTCTAAATAAAGTTGATGACAAAACCTATATTGCTTTCAAGGGCAATGAGGTCCAGTTTTATGATACACAAGTTCTGGAACTTTCTTAACTTGAGGCAATTTTGTGAAGCTCGTATTCACCTTGGTGGGAGTGAGGAGGTGATTGTGATAGTTGCAAATGTTGATTGATCGGGTAATCTTGCAGGACATAAGAACAGTACTGACAAAGTACTCACCAAGTACAAGCAACTAAGGACTTGATGTAGCTGAAGTAGAATTCATTGCGGTGATCAGTATTGACATCTATATGAACTACTAAAATGGTCAGCACGTGAATGTCTGCTTTTAATTGAGCTGGGGAGGGTTGGGCAGGAGGGAGAGAAGAATATTAAGTATAATTAATGCTGGCAATACAGAAGTGCATAAGATATTTATCCTTGCTTCTTCTGTATCCTGTTTCATCTTGCTCATGATTTGTGTAATTTTGATCGTCTTTCCAAGCAGGGAATAGCTGGCACAATTATTTACCTTCTCTATTTCCAAACAATAATGTGGAATTAATTTGACTGTAGACTCACAAATTGCTTACACTGGACTGTGTCCTGAGGCTTCCAGACTCCTAAATATTAGCCACAATTAAATTTTTATGAGCCTTTCAGGTTCAAGCAAGTACAAAGGTGGTTCCTTATATCTCCTCTAAATTCATGATTTGTTGCATGGCCTTCAGATAACAAGCTAAAAGCAAGGGTAGAGCATGTATTTTCTAATTTTGCATATAAAAAAGGTTTCCCTCCTTGTTCCCCCTTTGCCCTCAACTGATTGGAGCTATTTCCGGTCAACAAATCGAGATTGTCCTTGAAGGGCATGATTTGTTTTGTCCAATAAGGGTTAATTAACAGATTGCCTTTCTAAAGGATCAATTTATGTGGTTAATTTGTAATTAAAAAAATGAACACTTAAAAGAATAAGTGTTTCTACCTCTGACAAGTAGGCATTCTCTACCCTTTTTTTGTCAGCTAGAAGGCATATAGGGTCAGAGAACACAGTGTCAAGAAGAGATCTTTCTGCCCATAGTACTGCCTTTATTGAGAATACCCTTTGCAGGTTAAAAAAATTTTCCTCTTACCTGGGTTGTCAGTGTCATCAGGTATGGATTAAGAAAGTTTGATGCTTGGTCCCTATTACAAATTTCTTTTAAATATTGCTCCCACATGCACAATGCATTTGCAAAATGGTAAAACAAAACCAAGTAGGAAAAAACCTGAAGTGCCCAAACTTAAGTTTTTACTCTGTTTCTTTTGTGATTCAGTCCACTGAAGAAAACTGCCTGTGTTGTTTAACATGTGGAATTGGTGAGTTAAAATAATGGGGGGCAAGGGGGGAAGCAATGTCATCCACTGCTTGGGAGAAGGTAAGGGAAAACTCCTTTCCACTTACAGTAACACTTAGAATGAAGGTATATTCTGCAAGGTCAGGATGGGTTTTATTTTTTTTAGGCCACTAGCATAATAAAGGTAGGGACCTGTGACAGCATTATCTCTTCAGCTTTATTTATGATGGCATTGCATCCAAATACAAGTGCTTCTGAAAAACTTAGATCACAACATTTCTGGAATGTCCTGGAGGTCTGTAAGGAGTAGTACATCAACCCATAGCAAGGATGCTCTTGTATAAATCCTCTCTGTACATACAGGTTATGCTGGGATTGGATAGTGTGAATTTTAAAAAGAACAGCTATCCTGATATAACTTCACTATAGGAAAATTAGGAAATATAGCAAATAGAAATTCACTGGCTTATTAAAAAAAACTGTCTCTTTTGCAAAGATATCTTAAAGCTCACTGTTGAACAGTTCCAGTTGGCTTTGGGATACTTCTGCATTCTTCCTCAGTTCTGAGCACTTAAATAAAACTCAGATGAAGCTTCCTCAGAACTACACTAAATAGCAGGTATTTTCTGTTGTGAAAGTATGTCTGTAGGTTAAGATGTGAATGCTTTCTAGTCCCTCTTCAAGCTCAGTCATGTTTTTTGAAGGACATATACAGTTTTTCTTTACGAGTGATGTAGTTTAGTCGAGAGTATTTTCATTCTGCTAAAGGCCACTTAACATTTTTAGTGGTATCTTGTATGCCTGTGTTTAGTGCTGTGATCCTCAGGTGTTCTTACTAGACATTCTGTTCTGCTTTTCTGGTTAACAGTAAATTTAAAGGAATCTGCAGCTCTAATCCATGGCTTTCTTCATAGCATGTACTTAATTGGAATCTGGTTTCAAAGTCAGTACAAGACAATGTATTACACTCTGCTTTATCCAATAAAACTAGCAAGGGTGCTTTTTTTAAAAAAAAGAGTGCTTGGCATATTGAAGTCTAGGAGAAGTAGTTTCCACAAAAAAAAAAAATACTGTGACATAAGGGCCTAATTAAGTAATCAAGACCATGGCACATGTAAAATACTCTCTGAGAGTGCTGTATTCCAAATTAGCAGACACAAATGTTGTCTGGTTTGCTGTCCTGTTGTTATATAACAAAACTATGCCAAGTGAAAACCAGGCGTGTATTTGCATGCATTCTTTAAATATCAGGCTTAGATGTAGGGACAGCTCTGTATGAAGTGGCATGTGCTGGAGGCTCTATTAGGTAAGGAAAGGTATGCTTAGATGGAGGTCCAAGTTGCTGACAGACCAAAGTTAAGTGTAATGAAGGGAAAGCAATAGAGTATTTTAGTGCTTCTCAATGCGTAAATGAATGACAGAACCATTGAATGAACAGAGTGAGACACTGAGAAGTTGCCTGGGTAAATGAAAAATCAACAAGATTAGCTGAACTTTCTCTGCAGAGCAAGTTCAATCTTGTTATTATAATCTTTTTGGATAAAATGTGGCATCTACAGTGCATTTAACCTATATATGTATCTTTCTATTTTGTATGCCAAGTTACTGGAAGATCATTTAAAATCACTTTTAGCAAATATAAATAATTTTTATAATTGCCTTGTAAAAAAAAAAAAAAAAACCAAACCCACCACTGATGTATTAAAGCAGTTAAAGAAATGTTGAGGAGAATTTAAACTTCTCTGACTAGAAAACTGATAAGGTAGCATTCTATCTCCTGTATTGGTAGGAGTGTGACAATACCCTCTCATTCTGGATTAAATTTTGCTATTGTTGGACAGAAAACCGTCCTCTGAAGTATGTAAACCCATATTTTGCCAGGTTTTTTCTTCTGAAGTAGGAATTTTCAAAAGTTTGCCCTTTGATAGGAACTGTATTTTAAAATTAAACTGTTGATTGAAAAATGCAAAATATGCTTTTACTTGCAATAACACTTAATCAACCATTTCATAAATGCAGTGTATGACAGCAGGGGAAAAAACTGTGTCCTGCTATTTGTAGTTGATCTATGTAGGAATGTAAACACTGGGACTAACACTTGCTTCCCAGGATTTAATTTTATTTTTGTTGTAGTTCAATTCATAGATCAGAGGGAGGAAATCCTTTATACCCCTATTGATCTCTCTAGCATTTTGGATAATGTTCATGTGTATTTCTGGTTAGGTTTTTTATTTACGTCGGTCAACACCAAGCATGGGGCTTGTATTCTTTTAGAAGTTAACATGATTCCCTCAATGACTGCTTCCTTTTTATTTTTTTTCCTCCTCAATTTCAACTTTGGCCTTGTGGTAGATGGCTACTGGTATAACCTCACTGTGCTATTAGAAACAAGCTGTTTCTGCCATTGGTTTTATGTTTGTTAAAATAGACTGTACAACTTCCAGGATTAGCAAGTCTTTGAGAAGCTAGCAACTCTTAGTATAGGCCAGCTGGGAAGAAATGCCATGTGCAGTAGTTAATTCAACTGTAGATTCACTCCTATATGCTCAGCTGATCCAAAATCAGACTTGTGTAGTCAACTGATGGCCTCTTTAATAAATGTGGAATTTATTAAATCCTGCCATCCTTCTCTAATGCAGGTGCTGCTGACTCATATCCTGCACCTCTTGCCCCAACCACCTTCCAACTCAATTCTCTGCATAGGTCAGTAAAGGACAGTAAAACTTTCCCAGGTTAGCAAGACTCAAGGGTGTTGGCTGTTAGACCCAGACAATGTGGTTCACTTGTCTTATTTTTCTTTCTACAAAAAAGGTCGCAAACCATTCCCCACAGAAGTGAAGTGGGAAATCTAGGACTCAGCGAAAAGACTTCTTTTTACATCTGGCATGGTTCTTGTTCTGACAAACATGAATTTCATATTGTGAACACAGATAATGCTCAGAGGGAAATGAAAGGTCAGCTGTCCTAAGTCCTGCTGGTTAGCATAGTCCTGCAGAGACTGTCAAGTGGCAAAGGCAGCCTGAAAAGCTTGTTCTCTTGGCCTTGTGTGCTGGCCCTGGTCATATGCCAGCGTGTTTCAGTCAGCTGGGAACTTGGAGTCCAAGTGAGCAATCAGGATAAGGCTGTCATTACATTAGAGATGGGGGTGAAAAAAGGATGGTAGGAACCTGTAGTGTATGCTTTTCTGGTGACTTTGAGCTGCTGTGGAGGAGTGGATTGTTACTACCATCCTTTTTCAAGAATTATTGTCTTGAGCCAGTTATGTATTAAATGTGCCAGGTGCCAAGCAGCTGGCAGAAATATGTGTTCAAATAGGGTGCTGCTATTTCTTTATTCTAGGCTGTGTTTCTTTGTATTCTAATCCTTGAAAGATTTCTTTTTTTCCTCTCCCAGAAGTGATGAGCTAGGATTTAGCTGTGCACAGACACGTGTATAGCAGCCCTCCTAAAGATGACATTGGAATAGCTGCTCTTTCTGCTGCCTTGATGAAACCATTTAACCTTATGTGTATTCTCTCATCTTTCTGCAGCTCTGCCACGTTGTGCTTCTGGCTACCAAAGTGAGCATCGTGGTATAGCAAGATTTTATTAGCAGTAGTGCAGCTGTCTTTGGACGTGGAAGCTGGGAAGAGAGGTGAAATATTTAATCTTAAGAATATATAGGTTAATATGAAGGTTTTGGAGGACTCTAACAGAACATTTTAATAAATCATTACATGTATACACCTCGTATATCTAGACATGAAAAGTAACTGTGGGGAGAAGTTTTCTTGCTCATTGGTAAAATCATTAGTTGCATACTTGGCTTCTCTTTTCCTTTCCTTACCCAAACTCCAAGTTGCCAAGACACTCTAGTGAGGAAAATATTTTCTCTGATGGGCAGTGTCCTCCATTCAGTCAGGACACATCAGGAGTGCAGGGAGAATGCAGTTGGCTTTAAATGTTTCTCTTTTTTTCCTCTCTTTATTTTTCCCCCTCTAGCTACTGTAACTCAAAACAATAGATTATGGCATTTATTGTTATACCATATATATGTTATGTTATGTCAGATATGTTTTATGAAATATGTATTTGCTGCTTAACAACTAGACGCACAAATGTAGATGAGCTATGACAGCTGTCAGCCAGGATTGATATATTCCTAGTTTGACTATGAATCTACTAATTTTTGATCTAGCTATAAAGTACTTAACGAATTCAGACTACCTGTGAAATAGCTTCTGCTGCTTTTAACACACAAGCAGATGTCAAAGTGTAATATGCCAACAGGGCAGGAAACTTCTGGCCATGGCCACTGTGTTGCCTGTCTGCATGATGAGTCTGAGGAAGTTGTGCTGTCAGTCTAGCTGTGATCACCCACAGAGGTTTTCCTTCAAAAGGGATACTGACTGAGAGTGGTTTATTTTCTGTTCATGTGTAAACCTGAGACAGTATCATCTAGGTCAGCAGAACTTAGTAATGTATGTCTGACCTGGGAGTCTTAACATAAGACTCAATTTTTTTATTATTGGAAGGATAAACAGTAACAATTAAATATATTTTGATTGCATTTAAAAATCTGATTATAATAAATAGCCGACTGTTATTGTAAGTTTATAGCTGGAGCCAGAAAACCACAGAAACCATGAGAGACAAGTAGAAAAGTGTGTAATTTGCATGGTATGGATTCTAATTTTTTTAATAACTTTAAAGTAATTTAGAACCCCTTTTATGACTTTACAAGAAGCTGTATGGACATTTTTCATAGCTTTTAATACTACTGTGTTTTGCTTTGGATTTGATTAAAATTAACATCTGCTTAACAATGAACAGCAGTATAGAATTTAATCTGACATTATAAATTTAAACCTTTTTACTCCTGATAATTTTATTATGATTGGCTAAAGTATTGGTACTATATGTATGCATAGCTACTACACAGTTTTATACAGTTTGAAGAAACCAGAAAAGGTTTTGATGTTGATGTTCAAAGATGAATTGAAGCCTTATTCCTTGTAGGAAGGCCTAAAGTACTTCATAGATTTGTAATTCTGTGTTTTTCTGGGCATTAAATCTTTACATCCTTGAGAAAGAAGAAAAGTTACTCCATGTTTTTTCAGAGTCACAAGTGAGGACAAAGCCTAGGAGTCCTAAAAGACTGCATCAGTTCCTGCTTTAATGGACTGGAGTATCCTTCCAGTCCCCCTATGGGGAAAGGCTGAGATAGCTGGGACTGTTAAGCCAGGAAAAGGCTCAGGGAATTTCATCAATGTATATAAATACCTGAAGAGAGGGTGTAAAATATCCTCTTTTCCTAGAAAGAAAACAAAGCTTTGTGCACTTGTTCATGCTTACAGAGTTCTATCCCTTTTTCTTTCTGATGACAAAGAAGCCAAAGTAAAATATCATATTCCACATACCTAGTTATGATAAAGCTCACTTGGAGGCAGTCTCCAGTATACTGCTCTCTCTTAATTTTCTACCCTTGCTCTATTTCTGCAGGAACTAAACCTCATTCAGTTGTGAACTGTTTTACTTTGCAGTGGTATTGATTAAATTTCAAACTTAACCATCCCTTCTGCTAATACAAAGGCAAGGATGGTGAAGATGGGTCTGCTGACTATTGCAACCGTAAGCCACCAAAGAGATTTTCAGGGACAAACCTTGACAGACTAGTAGAAAAAACAATTTGAATAAATGCATTAGTATGTAGCATCCCAGTTTGGGAAAACCTTTGCTGATGTTCTCCATTTTCTGCTGGGAGCATGTGCAGTAGAATAAATAGTGGTAGGAATGTATCCATAATACCTGTGTAGGTCAAGGCTTCTCCTTGTTATTTTCAAATTGTGTTTTGAGATCTTTTCAGCCCTGTACTTTTCAGCCCTGTTACTCCTGTAGGAGGGAATGAAAGTGGCATGTGCCCAGAGCATCTGGGAGAAACTCCTCCTTTGCCCAAGGCAGAGATTTAACAAATAGTAGTAGTGATATCTGATAAATCTCGAGTGAACCTGGCCATCAGAGGGTTAATAATGTCACCAAGCCCAGGAATCACGAGGCTGTTGTTGGAGCAGTGCTGGGGTTTGTCTGTGGGGAAGTACCTGCAAATGGAGCGAATTGTCTTCATGATTATGTTTCTGCTTTTGTTAATGTCATCAGAAGAAGCTTTCGTTTTATGTGTGTGTTAAGTCTCCCTCTACAACTGCAAATTTGTTTACTCTCAGCAATAGATCCAGGGATTCTAGATCTTCCATAAAGGAAAAGAAGTGCAGAATTGGAGTGTTGGGGAGTAAGGAAGAAGAGGTGGGGCTCATTTCTGTGTGGCAAAAGTCACTTGAGCGAAAATAAAGTCCTGCTTTTATAGACATGAGATGGGATCTAAGGTGACCTGTAAATTGAGTTAACTATTTTCAGCTTTTGAATTTGGGCATACTTGAAAGGTATTCTTAAAATTACATCTTTCAGGATAATTATTAAGAACACCTGCACCACCTAACATCTTCTTCCTCCTTGGCCCTTATTTTCCAGTCCAGAGACTTCAGAGCAATTTTTCTGTGGTTTTAGAAATCCAGCATAGGCAACCCAGGGCACTCTGTATCGTAGCATATGAAAATAAAGGTCTCTCTGACATGGCCTAACAGATTTACCCAATCAGAAAAAAAATCCAACCCAAAACCCATATTTGCTGTTTAGTTGTATAATGTCCACTCACGTTGTTTGTTGAAGCCAAAACATTTAATTATTTCAGTATGCGGCAAAGTTACGCTGCTTGGAGAGCAGCTACATACTTCCCACTGCACAATAACTATCTAAGCATATATTGTGAACATCTTTGTGTGTGCAGCTGGGATGCATATAGTGCATTCAGGCTTACTGCAGGCATAAAGAGACTTCTAAAACGTAGATCATAGATAATTGTGTGCTAATAACAGATACCTGTGGGCAAATAGGGATGGGAAGAGAGTGGCAACTTTGGCTGGAGAGTATCTGTGATTATATATAGAAGAGTGTTTATTTAACTTATCTTTCCCAAAAAATGTTAACTACCTGGGTGTGATGGGCAACTGTGTGCTACTCGGTTCAGCAGCTTCTTCCCCTTGGGTCTGGGTCTGCTTCACACCTCCAGACTTCAAATCCTGGCAGATCTTAACATAACTGCATGTACTGGGAAACTGAGGTCATTAGTTCAGACTGAAGGTAGAGTAATGCAATGAGATAATGGCCCAGTGACAATGGAAACAGATACTTCACTGTGCCTCTGATGAGATCAGTTGCTCTGCGAGGAAATAACAAAGAAAAAAGTCCAAGTGTGCTTATAGCATGGAAAATGACTGGTTAACGGGTGTTTGATAGAACATTTAGTGCAGTGTTGCCAGGCAGTGGAAAAAGTCAAGATATTTTTTCAGGGATAACAGATCACAGATTGTGTCTATCAGGTAATCTGGATGTCCTTTGGGAATTTAGGAAGTTCATCTGCAGAACACAGCAGAAATAAATGAAGTTACTCTGAATGGCCTCTACTCAGATGAACTCTTGTGATCCATTGTAGCTGCCTCAATGCTTTATTTTCTTTCTTTTTTTTCAGAAGTGGGTAGCATTGTGTTGACTTGCCTGCTCTTGACCTGCTTGTAGTGAGGCTACTTCTCATTTCAACAATACTTTTGTATGACAGATGGCTGCCTTGGTTAGAACACTCTCTATCCTTTTCTATTCAGAGCCTGTAGGCTATGAAAAGACACTGCATGCCGTTTTGCACATGTTTGAGTTTACCGGGAGAAAAATCTAGTTCTGTACCTTCATTCACTTTCAGTGCTTCTCCTTTTATCTTCTGTAATGGCTTGTGTGTTGAAAGTGCACTTTTAATTAAATTGCTTGCATCTTGTGTATGCACAATGCATTAATTTTGAGGGCACTTTTATTACAGTAGGAGGGTGGTGATATGTAATAAATCTCAAGAATAATTAAAACCTGTGTTAACTTGTGTATGTTTTCAGTAGCAATTGAACTTTGTGTTGAGTGTCTGCTGGGTCCAAGATCAGATCTTAATCAAGTAGGAAGGAAGGGGCAACAAGGGAAGGAAGAGTTGGTTGTAGGTACTTCTAAGCTCTTTCTAGTTTACTTACCTGTTGTGTTTATTAAAAAAAATAATGCCTAGAACTCTTATGTATTTCGCTCAAGAAATCAAGAGTTCTTGTGCTTAATGCTTACTGAGGGAGAAAAGTGGGATAATATTATGAATGAACTTTTAGAGATACCTTTACCTCTCCTCTATATCGATGCAACCTCAGTTTTGTTCAGGCAACCATGGTTTTACACTGAAGGGGGGAAAAAGCAGAGCAACCCGAGAAGGCTTTAACTGCAGCAGGATGTGACAAAGCTTTAAATAACTAGGGATTTCTAGAAGATAATATGATAAAATGTTCTCTTTTAATTTATTATTATTGTGACATGTATTTCTACCTTAGTAAGGATGCAATTTTTTGATCTGGAACTTTGACTTTCTGCACTAATTGGTCATTATGGGGTTTTTATCAACCAGTTTTCTAGTCTGCTTCTGGAAAGGCAGGAGAGGCTGGGTCTTCAAAGCCCCGTCTTACAAAAGGTGAAGATGGTTAATAATTCATGAGTACTTGAAGACCTAAAGAGATGCTAAAAAATTGACTTGCTGAATCTGTGGAGATGCCAATAACTATACTTGTTTACCTAAAATATTGCAACTGAGTGCTTTGCATTCATCATGGCATATTAGAATCAAAGAAGGGATAAAGGGGCCTGATTTGAGGACGATTGGAGTTCTGTTGCATGAAATGCTTTGAAAAAGTGTTCATTTCTCTGTCTTTGAAAAGTACAGTTTTATGTTGGATTGTAGGTGGTTTGACTTTGCCAGGGACAGCAGGTGAATGAACATTAATTACACTATTTTTGCCAAGGATTCTATGATGTCCTGCTCATACCCAAGTCCGGCTGAGACACGTAACAGTGTTTTGAAATGGATAGTAGTCCTGAAGATGTCCCTAATGTTAAACCAAGTTCAAGAACTGCAGTGGAGGTTAAATGCTAGTTCAGTCTGGAGGAGGGTGTTTGGTTTCTGGAAGAGATCCATTTGGCTTAGACTGGTAAATCAAGTAAAAGAGTATCTAATTAACACCCCCCCTCCCGCCCCCCAAAGTGTCAGAGCACCTGCACTGCTTTTTCTTAGGTGAAGCAAGCTTTTAATATTTAATAAAGTTATTGTTAGTGACTATACTAGGGAAGCCTTCACAAAAAAAAATTGAGTGATTATTTTGAAAGTATGCTCAAAGAAGGGAAAACCTGAGGGGGCAGATGCATTTATTTTTCAGGCTATGAGGATATTCCAAGAATGACTGTAAATGGTTTTCTTACAGGTTGTGTCAAATGCTGCTGGACAGGGGGTTGCCATCACTGGGAACAATACTTTCAACAACTGGAATTGGCCTAATGCTGTGATCTTTGCTGCTACTGTGATCACTACAATTGGTAACTATTTATGTCATTTTTTTTTCTAACTAGTTTTCTACATGCTTTAGTGAGTTTGTACTCTTCCATTTATTATAAGTCAAAAGCAGCCACTGAAAAAAGTCCCCATGGCTGCAATTGCCTAGAGTATGTGTTCACCTGCTAGGGAAAAAAAACCCAGGGTTTTGTCACTCTTTCCATGAGTATACAGAAGAGAAATCTGTGCCTTCCCAGTAAGTTTACAGATTCAATTGATGACATGCCATTCCAGTTCCACTAATGTGTACACTTAAATTTTCAAGTCATAAAACCTCCAAACAAAAGTGTTACAAATAGTTTCATTAAACTAATACCTAAAGCATGTGCCTATGAAGGTCTTGTAGAGCTGTCCTGTTATTCATATGCATCCTCTTAAGCTACAGAATATCAGTGTTCTTGACTTGCAGAGCAATCTAGGCTTGTTATCTGTCTCTTGAAGGCAAAGCAGAACATGTGTTGTCTTCTAAATCCTGCTACTGATCTGTACTTGTA
Source organism: Megaceryle torquata (assembly GCA_024611175.1). Classification (NCBI taxonomy): domain Eukaryota; kingdom Metazoa; phylum Chordata; class Aves; order Coraciiformes; family Cerylidae; genus Megaceryle; species Megaceryle torquata. Next base: position 73,547 of record JANIJG010001481.1, on the reverse strand, counting down.
AAACCCCCTGCGTTTAAAGACTGCTTCCTTTGATGTACAGATTTTCAGAGCTCAACATCATCTGCCTTCTGCATTTACAAAAAAAATCTTTCTACATGGTGTTGCTACACCCTGCTAAACCTACAGTGCAAGGACAAAACAAAGAAAAACAACAACAAAAAACACCCCCCAAAAAAACAGGAATGCAAAATAACCAAAGAAATGGAAATCTTACTCTTAAACCATATCCAGTATTGTAATTTTCTTTATTATTTGAAACTCAAAATACTGAGCTTATATCATAATTTATGACAAAAAGTTGAAGTCAGGAACACACCTAAATAAGAAAGCTCTGGCAAAAATAGGCTGCTGATTTTGGAGCCTGGGTCTGTAATGCTCGTTGGGTTCTGTGACTAGGAAAGAACTAAATTCAGTTGAAATACCTTGCTGTCACAACTCACCTTGCACTTGCCTTTCCAGGATAAGAGTTTGTGAGTTACCCTATCACAAGTTATATGTGTATAATAGATCCTTCATGTGGAATCTAGCTTCAGGATGAATTTTGAGCTTTTATTTCATAAAATTGATTCGGTCAAGTTTAACAGTGTTACTTAAGGTTGGGAAATCATAATAGAAATTTTGAGATGAGCTTTGTTTCATATTTGTCTCATCTTGTCAAGAAAAAAGATGCACAAAATCTAGGAAATACTTAAAATGCAAATGCTCTCCGTTTGCATTAATGGAATACATATTTGCTAGAGTCAAACTGGAAGGCATCCAGATTCAGAAGATCAGCTGGAGTAGTCTAAAGCCTCTTAAAGATGTTGAAGTCAGGAGCCCACACAATGTTGTTTATGTGCATAGGTAGATTTGCCTTGAATTCTCCACAAGAACAGACTGTGCACAGACTCATCTCTTTCAGGTTACGGAAATGTTTCTCCAAAGACACCCTCTGGGCGCCTTTTCTGCATATTTTATGGGCTTTTTGGAGTTCCTCTCTGCTTGACATGGATCAGTGCTCTGGGGAAGTTCTTTGGAGGACGTGCCAAGAGGCTGGGCCAGTTTCTGACGAAAAGAGGAGTAAGCCTGGTAAGGCCCTTGCTTGTTTACACTCGTGCTGTGTAGTTTTGATGCACAGATTAAGCTTACAGTTCTGAATTTACCTTGTAATCTTGGCAGTAAATGAACACTTGAATAAGAATTTTCTCAAGTGGTGTTGCACAGAAATAACTGAAAAGGGGGATTGGGTCTGATATCTTAGTTCTGCAAGATATGGCAGCACAATGAGATCTTGCAGAAACCTTTGATACAAAATATACATCTTGCAGCTTCTCTGGAGACATGGATCTCCTTGCATTAGAAACCTGTAGAACAAGTGCAGGTGAGGCTCCATTTCATGGACATTCTGTGTAAGCTCCTCTGGCACAGAAATAAGCTGTCCTGCTTTGCTCCCACCTGCTTCTGTGCTAGCACAAGTACTTCCTGCTGTGCAGTAAACCAACCAGAAAATAATGTTTTGTTCTGAGTTATTAGCTTGGGGGTTTGTTTTTTTTTGTTTGTTTGTGGGGTTTTGCTAGTTGCTTCGGTAGTGGGTTGTGTGTTTGGTTGTTTTTTGTGTGTGTGTGTTTTGTTTGGTTGGTTTTGTTTGTGTGGGTTTTTTTATAGTGGTGGGCTTTTTGGTTTTGTTTGTTTCTTTCTTTCTTTTTGTTGGGTTTTGTGGTGGTGTTTGTGGTGGTTTTTATTTTTCCTTCCCCCTCCCGAGTGAGTTCTATCTCAGTTCTAACTGCACAGAGGTGGGAGGCAATGCAGCTCCATAGTGCATGGAAGAAATGGGAACTGGCTTAGGTCCTGGTTTCAGAAACACAGCAAGAACTTTCTTGGTTTGGCACCTGAGAAGAAAGTGCAGAAAACAGTAGTTAAATGCATGTGTGTGTGCAGCTTTGTGCAGAGGTTGCATGGGTGGCAAAGGGTAGGAGCCATAAATAGAAGTATCTTAAACACTTATGATCCTCTATGCTCGAATGAAAGGAAAATCAGAGGTACTGATTGCTTTCTAGGCTAGAGTGCTGTGTTTGTATCCCATGCTTATTCATAAAATATCAGGAAGCCCTTAAACTTGAAAAGAGTGTGAAAGAAAATTGAGGAAATTATCCTATTTGAGAAAGTAGTTGTAAGAATAGTTGAGTTCTCCATAAAAGAAAATGAAATAGTTTTGTGTTTGCTTGTCACTTTTAGTTATGTATGGATGATAAACTATTAGCACAAAACTCTGAAATGTCTGATACTGTCAGATGATGCTTGATGGGAAGAGAACATTTGGAGATCTTTCTCTGACTTTTTAATTCTTTCCTTACAGAGAAAAGCACAAATTACATGCACAGCTATTTTCATTGTTTGGGGTGTCTTAGTCCATCTGGTTATTCCTCCCTTTGTCTTTATGGTGACGGAAGGATGGGATTACATCGAAGGCCTCTATTTCTCATTCATCACTATCACCACCATAGGATTTGGAGATTTTGTTGCTGGTCAGTAATAGTATTTTATATATTATTTCATTACATGGTGTGGCAATTCTGTTTCCAAACACTTAATATTTAAAGGTGCTTTCTAAAAGCTTTTCCAAAATGCTTTGAATCTTCTATTTAACAATTAAAGCTGGGTATTGATCCAAGGGACTGGCTCTTAAGTCTTGGCTTAGATACCAAAGGCCTTTATTGGGTTAAGTCTGAAGCAGAGTTCTGGAGATCATAACTCTTTCAGGTGCTACATGCACCCCACACCCACACCACCACTCTGGTCCCTATTTCAGATAAGGAGCTATCCCACCTATCATGAGAGTTAAGCACCATATATATACCTTATATATAAGTCCAGTATACTAAGGAGGGTGCTTAAATACTGGGCAATGCTCTCTGCAGCTGTCTAGAACTAGTCAAGAGAAAATGCTGAGCATACTGGTGTTGCTCTCCTAAATCTTGTCTTTCTCTAAAATCCACTGCTTTGTTCAGGGCTTTGGAGATGGGCCTTGTAAGTGGAATTTTGAATCTTGTTGTCCAGAAAGGTACCTATATCCATACCTCAATGGCAGGGGGAAGGCTTATAATTTTAAAACAGGAAGAGTTCACTTTTATAACTTACAAGGAAAGGATAAATACTACCATTTTATGTTGCAGTCCAGTAGTTTGAATACACTCTGAAGCAGTGGAAGACCTGGGATCCACTTTTTTCTTTCAGAAGGATTTCAGATACCCCACTTAGTACCTCTCAGAGCAGTGTTCAAACTACTAGGCTCTGTTAGTGTAGTATCTTTCAGGGCTGTAGCTTCAAAAGTTTATCATCTCTGAGTTCTGTTTCACTAATGTTCTTGTTTTTAATTATTCATAGGTGTAAATCCAGATGCAAACTATCATGCCCTTTACAGATATTTTGTGGAGTTATGGATCTATCTGGGACTAGCTTGGCTTTCACTCTTTGTTAACTGGAAGGTCAGTATGTTTGTGGAAGTCCACAAAGCAATCAAAAAAAGGAGGAAAAAAAGAAAAGAGTCTTTTGACAACCATCCTCGGTCTAAAAAACCCCTTCAAATGGGTACCTCAAAGGATGTCAACATTTTCAGCTTCCTTTCAAAGAAGGAAGAGACCTACAATGATCTTATCAAGCAAATTGGGAAGAAGGCCCTGAAGACAAACAATGACAAAGTAGAAAATGTCAAACAAAGTATGCAGAGTGCCAGTATAGGTGCCCAGGTGATTTACACAAAGACAGAGACATTTGAGTATGGTGAGGCTTCCCTGGAGATACAAAATGGTCATGTACTGAGGCCCCTTCATGATAAACATAATGGAGACAGCCCTCTAGAAGGAACCATGTTTGTAAACCAGCTAGACAGGATTAGTGAAGAAGAAGGCGAAGTGTGGGATTCCAGAGACTATCGACCCTTAATATTTGAGAATGCCAATATAACATTTGTAAATGAAGATGATGATGAAGAGGGAGATATCTCAGATGATGAGGAAACATCAAAATCCTCCATGGATGATAATCTTGCAGAGGAATCTGAAACTGCAAAAAAACTGGTAAAATTCCCATCCTCTGATGAATCTACTTTTACTAATAACGAGCTAGAACTCTCTGTGCCTTATGAACAACTGATGAATGAATATAACACAGTAAGCAATGTGAAGGCAGCAACGTGAACTGTGTTTGACAATGGTTTTCTGAAGTTGGTCAGTGCATAATGAACAAATTAACAGAGCCAGGAGACAAGCATGTTTTTGCAGCTTCTCCTGACTCTGAAAACAAAAAACAAGTCCCAGACAAGTAAACTCCAGTGTCCTTTTCCCATCCTAAGTTGGTTTCTGAGCCCATCAGCTTTGCTTATTTGAAAAACTTGTAAATTAACAGTTGAATTTGGAGTCCTGCTTCTTCATGGGATTTTAAGGTTCTTGAACAAAACAGTAAAGACTAGTTAATACACTGGACTTACTCTGCATTTTATGCATTTCATTGAGGAATTAGTTAGGGAGTGTAACTATACTGTTGCAAAGAGACTGTTTTGAGCATCAAATCAGTTCGGTTACTCCATTAGCCTTTCACCTTTGAAAATGTGGATTTGAATCCTGCTTTGATCACACATGAAAGCAATGGGGTTTGCTTTTTTTTTTCTGTTTTGAAGTCGACCATTGTGAAGTTGTTGCCACCAAAAAATGGTGCAACTGCTAGTTGTACTTGTTGAGAAACTTCAGGTGGACAGGACACTCAGCTATGAGCTGAGGTGCACTGGCAAACTGAGGAGGAAGCTTCTGAAACATCTGTCTAGAATATGTTAGTGCTTGTCAAATTATAATGAATTGTAATTTCATGAATAGAACATAAAAATGAAAAATTCCAAAGGAATGGATTGAGAAGGAGCCCTCTAACAAGAAAGAATCATCTGGGATGAAGCTCACCAATTGGGCTGTTAAACTGCACTTCAGCCCCAGAACTGTTTAGAAGACCTATTGATCAAAGCATGTTATGAGCACAAGCAGGATGCAATGAACTCTTTAATGTTGAAAGTGTCCTTCCACTGTCCATTTCCTAGAGGAAATACTTGAATGAACTTTATACAGTATCTATGTACAGGTGAAGTTTTATTGACGCTGTTCTTCTGAGGAAAGAATCACCTTGGGAGGCACAGACATTCTCCAAATACCTGTCAGAAGGGACCTGTAGCACTGCTGCTGATCTGTGCAGTGTGTTAGTCAGTATTGTTTGATGTTCCTCCCTGCTTTGGTACTTCAGACTTGAGAGATGATTTTTGAAACAGTTGATTACACTTTGCTTGTTTGTTTTGTTTTAAAGTTTGACTTATGTGCATGTACAATGGTTATTCTGTCCCACTTTCAAGAGGGCCGGGCAATGTCAAATCTTGGGCTAGATGTAATCAAGTAACTTTAGTCCATAAGTTATTTTTAAAAAGGAACTTTGACTCTAAACTCCTGAAAGTACTACCTCTTAGCTTGGAGATGGGCTTATCATGGAGTAGGAAGTATGTATCACCTTAATATTTATACCCAAATTATTTTGGCTACAAAGAAGATTATACCATGATTTTATTTCTCTCTTTCCATATCTGTTTTAACCCGGACAACTCTTTCAAATGAGGTTCTTGATTACATCTTGGCAAAAGGTAACTGACTTGAGTTATAACCAATATACTTGGAACAGAAAATAGTCAAGACCTTTGAACCTTCACATGTCAAGCTCTATTTTACAGCATTTTGTCATTCCAGTATGTCCCAAAGTTCAGTGAAGAGTTAAAAGTTGTCTCATTCTCGGTTTCAGTTTAATGTTGGCAAACTCACTAGCTTTGTAAGAAGAGCTTATGGAATCTTGCAGTGCTTATCTTGAATTACTAGCTATTTCTAATAACTGCAGATATTGGCTGCAGCTTTAGTTGCTGGCCTCCACAGAAGGAGGAGGACATGTGGGAAACTGGCACTCTGGTTGGATAGCCTATTGATGGGAAGTTTTGAAGTTATCTACTGTGAAACAAGAGACTGGCTTTACTAGTTGCTTGGTTTGGTTTTTTTCTTCAGAATTTTCCATGTGTATGACTTTCTACTTGGAAGAAAAGTTAACAGAAGGCTAGGGCCACCTCTGTTATACTGGTAAAAATGTGGAATCAACATCATTTGATTTGGTAATCAATCACTATTTTATGATAATATCACTGAAGAGAGATTCTAAGCTGAAATGAAATTTTGTTATATTGTTATTTGGAGCAGGGGTGGCTGGATGAATTTGATTTGTACCTTACAGGAAAGATGTAGAGGCCCCATTGAGAAGATTCTAATTTACTTCTATATTACCCTCATCATTTTTAAAATTACTCCAAGCCCTTCAAGTATTTCTATATATCTGAAGGGTTGCAGCTGACAACTTTATCTTGTGACTGTAAGAAATGGTAGGCAGGAGTACACGCGTGGTACACAGGATGCTCGCGTAGCAAGTCTAGGATTTTGTTGTTAGGGTTTTTTGTTTGTTTTCCTTTGGTTAAAATAAGTACAGGTTAACTTAAGAAAATGAGAAAGCACTCCATATAGCTTTTGTTGTCCTCCAACTTGTCTTCCATTAATGATGCAAAGATCAAAGTTTTTTAGTGACAGAAAGCTACAGGACAGTGTGGAGAGAAAAGGCTCGCTGAAAGTGCATGAAAAGGAAAAGCATAGTCCAATCTTCATTCAAAAAAAAAAAAAAAGAAATTCTTCTTTAATACAGAAATAATACAACCCAGACACTTGGCTGGGCTGCTTTGATTGGGAGGGGATGTTGCACACTGGAACCCAGACTCTCTGTTCTCCATAGCAAAGTGCACTTGTAAGCCAGAGCTAAGAGTAGATGGGATCTGTTTCATATTACCAAGTTAGATGTGGCTCTCTGGCCTTTCCCAGTGCAGTCAGTGTAGACTAAGTCAGCATAATGAGTATCATGGGATTTAAAGTTAAATTTATTAAAACAAAATACAATATTCCCACTTTTTTTGGGAAACATGATCACACCTCACAAAACTGTTCTTGAGACATCCCACCATGTGCCTTAATGTAATCCTAACATTGGGAAAAAATTCCTCTTTACACAGAGGCCAACATAATTGGTCTCATTAAGCCCTACTTGTTTTCAGTGTTTTGGAGGGGCTTATTGGCGATAGCTTTAAAACTGGCTCTCTCCAAAAACTTAAACTATTTCCCAGGGTTCTTAAAATTATGGTGCCGTCTGGGAACTGCCAAAGTGCTAAGCAAGACAGCTTTTTGCCTGCCTGTCTTCCACATCTTAAGAACAGCAGCTGCCTGGTGGATCAAAATGAACATCTTTCTGCCTTCAGATTTATGTGTAGTGAGTTAGACAGGTGTCCAGGCTGGATTTTGAGCTGTTCAGCTGCAAAAGTGCCTCTGATTGAATTCCCCACTGCTACTTGGTAAGGTCTTGTAGTTATTTCAATTATCTGGTCCATCTGCAAACATTTCTTTGGATACCATGTAAGACTTCATTTGGCTGATAATGTTAACAGCTCTCTTACTGCTATGGAAGTGGTTGTATAAGTGAGATCTCCTCCTGGAAAGAGGAAAGGAGATTTTTATTTTTTTATTTTTTTTTAAAAAGAGGGTGGGGAAGAAAATCTTAAAAAGCACATATAGTGAAGGCATTAAATAGAAGTGGAAGCTCTTCTTTTTCGCTGTTGTCTACAAGTAGATTGTATTTTCAGTCATATCATGTGAAGCATGAGTCCACTTCCACCCTACAAACTTACTAATTGTGCCAAGATGAGCCAGGACTTAATTTACTTTCTTAAATAGCTTTTAAAAATCCTGAAATATAACAACAAATGTATCCCCAAAAGCAGTTTTAAGTACTGTAGTCTGTGACCCCATCCTTCATGACATCATTGTGACACTTAGCTTAATCTTGTGCTATTGAAGCCTGATTTTGCCAGAAGAGCATGACTTTCCAGATACCTATCTTGCAGCAGGCAGTCTTAACAATCTGATACACTGGTACGAAATCACTGAGGAAATACAAAAAGTGGTGTATTTAAATTTTTCTGAACTAATGATTTGCGAATCCATTGCTGGCAATGGATGTTTCAAAACATGCAGAAATAAAAAGCATAGACTGATAACAGTTTATCAGTTAAACAGTTGTATATGTTGAGATTTTTTTTTTCCTCTCCAGTTGATCTGGGAGAGTATTTGTAGAGACAGACAAGCATCACTGATGAGGAGAGCAAAAAGCAATATACAAGTCTGTTGACCTAAACAAAAATAAGACAAACAACTGTCATAGACTTGTAATTTTTGTACCTCATGGGATACATTCCATTTGTGATGGATTTATAAAAAAAAAATAATCTTGTCTTTCATATGGCTTTTGAAGTTTGTACAGTTTTCTCTTATCACTCCATAATATACCTGTCTGTCCTTTGTTGCTGATTTGTCACTGGAATCACACTGTATGTAAATATTTGCTAAGTCTTTGTAAAATGTAATTTATTTTAATATTTTGCAATAAAAATTTTACAATTTATCCTTTCTGTTATGAGGAGAATGGCAATTGGGAAATGAGATTTCTTTTTGCAACTCCCTACACTTGTAATGCACCTCAGAGATAAGACTGGTCCTGGTCCAAAGAGCTTGAAGGTAAGGAGCCAAAAAAGCAAGTTTTATGCAAGCAGATGCCTATACTTGTGTTGGGGTATTGATAACTTCAGTTCAATGGCATCTGGTCTTCAATTAGATACAGCATAGCAAAGTGTTATTCAGTGAGGACTTTGGACAGCTGTCAAAAGACAAATGTTGATTCTAGGGCTGTGTTTTTTCAGGGGACTCTTTTTAAAGAAGGTGCACTGAGACAGGAAGTGTTAGAATTGATGAGTATGACCAATCCCTGTGCTTTCCCCCAACATAGTGGAGGAGGAAATGGTGCCTAACAGATGACTGATGCCAACAACAGCAGTCAAAGAGGGAAGTGGGGTCCCCTCATGGAGCTGAGGGCAGGACAAATTCAAGTCTGGTAAGCACCTGGTAACATTTCTGTTGGCTCCTAGCAGGCTGGAGCCCACAGACTATTGTTCACCTTCTGTCCTTGGTATTTTAGTAGTGTGTTAGTAATTTATATAGGGGTTAGGGTAGTGAGAAGTAGGAAAACAGGATAAACCCGTATCTGTTAAGTGCCTGTTCTTATAGTCCATGCCTGGCTTCGGGTTCCACTGAACACAATAGCTCACTAGATAAAATCTGCAGACCAGCTGACACTTAAATTGAAATCTTTTCACTGAAAGCTTATCATAGGTCTTTACAATGTGTGGAGCAACATGATACCAGCAGCCTGCAGTTCACAGAAATGGGGAATTCAAACCTGTCATTCTGGGAGATGAAGATGGGGCAGAGCAGGTACATAGTTGCTGTCCAGGACCATTTTATGCAGGCAAATGTCACTTTGCTCCCTTCAGGGCAATTTCCTGTAGCTGGACTTAAGCCCTGAAGGAACCTATAAACTATCTTGACTCTTGCACAAATACCAGGGGGAGGTAGGGAATGTCTGTTGCAATATAGTTTGAGCAGGAAGAGTGTTCTTTTTAAATTCATTACTTATACCTTGTGCTTTTCAGAAAGCTTTGGGTGGTTTTTGCTGGGGTTTTTAAAACTTTTTTTTTAAGCCTCTTATCTTCCTGTAGTAAAATAAGTAACACCTTACTATCTAGGAATAAAAGGTTGAGCTGAGTGCAGCACCCATTAGATTTTGTCTTCTATTTGTTCATGAAAGCCCTCAGAGAACTCCCCTGACCTGAATGCAGACTGGGCCTCCTCCACACTTCTTGCCTGGCTTCACAGCATGATTGTGAGCTGTGGCTTTGTTTCAACTCTATGCTTGAGGAACAAGGGGGAGCAGTGGGTGGGACCAAAACTATCCCTACCAGGGGCCATGCATCTTGCTGAGAATGAACCTCTGGCATTGCCTTTCCCTGGCAGGCCCTTAGATCTCTGCTCAAATGTGTTTGTCACCTACAGTTTTTTGCAACCTGGGATCCTTGAAGGGCTCACTTGCTTGTCACTGACGCTGGCATATACCTTCTGTGATGCAGCTAATGTGCCTCTTGCTGAATAATGGCACGTGTGTGAAGTCTTTTGGAAAAGGGGTGCACTGCTGACCTTTACTGCCTTGACTTTCATCCCAGCTCCCATGAAAAGCAGGCTTGTAAGGGATGTTTTTGGGGGGAGGGTGCTGTACTGTAGATAGATGTCCAAGGAGGTGTTTTGTGTTTTGGGATGAAAACAAATTCAAGCAGTGTTATTTTGGACTACACAACCACCCTAGCACAGGGAGTGCTACTGTGGCTGATAGGAGCACAGAGGTCTGACAAAAAACACCCACAGATGTTCAGCTCCCTGACCAAGGAAATCTGCTGTTTCACATCAGAAGGGCTTATCTGGAAAGGGAAAGGTGAGGTGGACTGGGATGCTGGAGGTATTGTACTGCACTCTCTGTGTATATATGAGATTTTTTCTGTTGGAAATATTTTAATAATCACTTTAGATTTTACCAGTTGGAGTGAAACAACTGGCAGAAGTTTTAGTTTTCTCTTCTTAGAATATTTTATTTTAATAGAGTGCCAGACATTGCCTCCTATTGTTGCTACTTTCTGCTCATAGGAAAGAGTAGAAATGGTGACAACTCTTCATGTTCTGATGGTTATGTTGTTTTCTACATGGAAGAAGTTATGGAAAATCCACTGTGTCCCTTTTTTTTCCTAGGGTAGGGCTGTGAATTACAGAGAAAGTAGAGCAAAAAAAACTTGAAAATCTGAATTCTGAAATTGGGGTGAGGAGGTTAAAGCACAAAATATCTGAAGTAAAAGTTAACACTTTACCCATGGGCATGCTTGGAAATTTCACATGCCAACCTTTAATGAAATTCTTTTGGATACTTTTCCTAAATATGCCAAACAAAAGTACTTCTGTTTTCAAATTAGATCAATGCATTATTTATTTGGGAAAAAGTCAATTATTTTTGACAGACGTTGAAATTTATTTGAATATAAAAGCAGTGTATGGCAGCACAATCCTCCTTTTAATTGTAAGGAGAATTAATACACGCCGTATAAATGATGATGGTCTTACAACTTTGGGCACTTGTAGATCTCATTTTTGTTTATCTAGTTAAGTTTCTGAGTGTAGAGGGAAGTATCATAATTCCTAATTCTGCTAAGATCAGAGACAAAAATCCTCCTGTGTGCTTATTTGTGGATTGGGCCCTACCCCTAGTCATTAAAGTAAGCTGGGTGCAGAGGAGCACTTGCTCCTATGTACTCCTAGTTGCTGGGCAGAAGGGCAAAATATGTGCATGCAAATGTGAAAGAAATCAATGTTGAAATAAAGTCACAAGCTTCTGAGGCTAGAGGATAAGGTTTTGTACGTAAAGCTGTCCCTCTCTTGCAGCCTTCATATTTGCTGCTTATTAGCTGTACGTTGCCAGCAAAAAGCATGGGAGCAAATCAAAACTTGAGATATAGACATCCTCTTGATACTTTCTATTCCTCTCAGCCTAGGACTTTTGCCAAATCCATCTCTGGCACAGCTAGAAAGGAAGGAAAAATACTAAGCTAATTGATCTGCTTTTAAATTGTTGATTAGAATAGGAAATGAACATAAGCAGGACTAAGCAGAATGCCTTGGACAACTGAGGGGGATGCTGCCCTCTTTGTCTAGTTTTGTGGCTGACATTTTTTAATAATTTACAGAAAGTTGGTGGCTAAACTCCAGGTGAGAAAGGCTTGCAAGGGAGAAGATTTTTTCTTTTTTTTCCCTTGTGCTGTATTTTTTCAGAAAGTAATTTTCTTGAAATGAATCTAAAAATATCAGACTAGGATGCATCAAGAGGAGTGTGGCCAGCAGATCAAGAGAGGTGATTATTGCTGTTTACTCTGCTCATGTGAGACCCCACCTTAAATACTGCATCCAGTTCTGGTGTCCCCACAGTAAGAGGGACATATATCTGTTGGAACAAGTCCAGAGGAGGGCCACAAAG
>JANIJG010001481.1:44466-61402 GCA_024611175.1 Megaceryle torquata | reverse complement strand
CCTGGTATCTGTACTAAGGCACATGAAAAATAATGAGGTGAACAGTGACAGCCAACATGGCTTCACTAAGGGCAAATCATGCCTGACTAATCTGGTGGCCTTCTAAGACAGAGTTACAACTCTGGTTCATGTGGGAAGAAAAACAGACATAATCTACCTGGATTTGTGCAAAGCATTTGACACTGTCCCACATGACATCCTTGTCTCTAAGATAGAGGCACATGGACTTAATGGGCAGACCACCTGGGTGGGTAAGGAACTGGCTAGAAGGCTGTGCTCAAATAGTTGTGATCAATGGCTTGATATCCAGGTGGAGATCAGTAACAAGCAGAGTTCCTCAGGGATCTGTTCTGGGTCCATTGCTGTTCAACACCTTTGTCAGAAACATGGACAATGGCATCGAGTGCACCCTCAGCAAGTTTACCGATGACACCAAATTGTGTGGTGCAGTGGACTCACTTGAGGGAAGGGATGCCATCCAGAGGGTCTCTGACAGGCTTGAGAAACAGGCCAATGCAAACTGCATGAGGTTCAACAAGTCAAAATGCAAGGTCCTGCATCTGGCTTGGCCAATTCCAGGGACGATTACAGACTGGGTACAGAGTAGCCATGAAGAGAAGGACTTTGGAGCGTTGACTGACAAGAAGCTCAACATGAGCTGGCAGTGCAACTCATGCAGCTCAGGCCAACCGTATCCTAGGATGCATCAAGAGGAGTGTGGCCAGCAGAACAAGAGAGGTGATTCTCCCCCTTTACTCTGCTCTTGTGAGACCCCACCTTGAATACTGTGTCCAGTTCTGGTGTCCCCACCCTAAGTGGGACATTATATCTGTTGGAACAAGTCCAGAGGAGGGTCACAAAGATGATCCAGGGGCTGGAGCACCTCTGCTATGAGGATAGGCTGAGGGAGCTGAGATTGTTCAGCCTAAAGAGGAGAAGACTCCAGGGGGCCTTATAACTGCCTTCCAATACCTGAAGGGAGCCTACAGGAAGGCTGGAGAGGGACTCTTTTGTGAAGAGTGTCCAGTGATAGGACAGGGGGAAATGGTTTTAAACTGAGAGAATAGGTTTAGATTGGATCTTCTGAAAAAGTTTTTCAGTACAAGGGTGGTGAGACTGCAATAGATTGCCCAGAGGGGTTGTGGATGCCCTTTCCCTGGAGGTGTTCAAGGCCAGGTTGGATGAGGCCTTGAGAAACCTAGTCTAGTTGAGAGGCATCCCTGCCCCTGGTGGGTAGGTTGGATTACATCATCTCCTAGGTCCCTTCCAGCCTAAGCCATTCTATGATCCTTCACAGCTGCTTGAATTGAGGAGAGAGCCTGACATTTAGTCCCCGCTTTGATAAATCCAGCATGTCACTCAAGCAAAGCTAAGAAGGTGCTCTAGTGTTGAATTAACTTTTTTTTTTTTTTGGGCAAGAAACATAATTTATATCAAGTACAGGAAGAAATCAGAGACCTGAAGTATAGTAGCTGAGGAATCTGTTATTTGTTAGCTCTAAAACACTAGGAAATAGGTTTTCTGGCAAATAATTTCAAGCAGTTTTCTGAAGAGGTTGTCTGGCCAAGTGATATTGACTGCTCTGAGAGAGTTGAATTCTATGATGTTTATCAGTAACTGAAAAGTATAAGTTTATGGGGTCATAATAGCTGAAAGCTGCAAAATCTTCAGGAAAGAAGTGGCAGCCAGGTAAAATATGTAGGCTTGAGACAGACATTTTCTTTCAGAAAATGCAATAAAAATAAAAACCAAGGTGGAAATGGATTGAAGCTCTAACTGGCTTTTATTTAAAAGTTTCTGACCCCATATATTACTTTGCCTTCAAATGCTATGTGGCTTTGGAAATGCTTGGGATAAACTTGGCTTCCTCTGGCACAGAGAGGGAGGAAAAGGCTTTGGGGTTATCATAGTTTATTTACTGTAAAATGACTATTCTTTAAAACAACAACAACAACAAGCCTCAGGATGGTGAGAGCAGTGACTGGTTTCAAACACTGTCTCCCTCAGGCCTAGTTAGTAATGACCAAACTCATTTTTCATGGAACTATACCACTTCCACCACTTCTGTTTCTTTTGGCTCCGACAGATTTTTCTCCTTGCTTATAGGCCTTAATTTTTCCTTTCCTCTGCTGCATTGCATCTGTCCTGTTACAATTCCTGTGGCCTGCTAGAAACGTCACCGCTGCCTGGAAGAAGGACACAGTGACCACTTGGCATTTCAGGCTGACAGCCAGAAGATAGATTTGGCCTCTCTTGTTCCAAGAGTGCCAGCCTGAACTGCTTCAGCTCAAGGAGACAGAGGGTGAACAACCAAGGCAGCAAGTGGAGTCACCGTGGCTTCCTTCAGTGAGGAAGTTCAAGGTTTTGCACATTTCCAACCACATCATTTATATCTGCTGTGGATTTATATTTGCAGGGATGTGGTATGATAAGGGCAAGGGTAGAGCATCACTATGGGGCCATGAAGTGGACTAGGCAAGTGTAGCTAAATTTTTGCAGACTTGTTAGTGAGGCTAGGCTTCAGAAGAGTTTTTGAAAGAGGCTGCACTTACTGTGAGTTGTAGTTGCACCCTTTCCAGCTCCATGTTTTTCCTCCTCTTCCTTCCCACTTCAGTTTCCATTTGTAACCACTCCTAAACTCCCCAATCCCACTTTATGACCACAGTTGTCCCTACCCTTCTAGTCCCTGAAATCAGAGGAAAAAGCTTAGCTCTTCTAGTCTGGAAGTCTCCAGAAGGCTTTTAAAGCCTTAGAAATGCTTTAGCTTCTTGCTGTATGTTGATGCTGCTTGACATGACTATATTTGTCATGTAGATGTGACCTAAAACTATGTTCCAGTTTTTACCAAGTGAGCAGCAAAGTTATCACCTGTTTAAATAAACCTTTGGCTCCTAATCAACAGTTCAACAGAAGAAAAGAAATTGAATCAAACAAAATACGTTTGATTATTTACTAAAGACATAATGGCCTGGAGACTGAAAACAAAGAGTGGGACTGAGAGCCAGATGGCAACCAATATAACCTAGACAGCCTACATGTTGAGTCTTTAGGGTACAAAAAACTCCCACAATGGATTTTTTTTTTAAGCACTAGAGAAATCCATATGTGCTACTTTTTCCTGTTAGTTATTCCCAATAAATGCCAAAGCTGTGCCTTTAAAAATATCATAGATCGATATCAGGAGCTGTTTGTGCATTTCATAATATTTGAATGTAAGTGGCCATAGAACACCATTGAGAGGGTGGGAGTGGGAACAGGGTCTCACACCCCATCTGTGCACAAGTCCCCATTGAGAGATGTGCTATCTTTGTTATCAAGGAGTCTACAGAAAACCAATACTGCATGAGAGCACAAGCTCCTAGCTTGGATAGAGCTGGTACTATGTGCCATAGTTGAATTCTACTGTAATATGGTGTCAGGGAGGCTAAAGGCAATATTTTAGACAGGGACAATCGGTTGATTACAGACCACAGCAGGTGCTACTGGACCCAGGCAGAGTTATCAGTGGCATTCACATAGTTTGCATACTTCTTGGCTGGCTAGTCACCAGCTGAGAGAGAGGAGTTTTCTTCAAGTACCAGGCATAGCTAGCACCACTGAAATAATTGTATTTGTACACAAAAACGTAACCCAGAGAACAAGAATCAGGGCTAGATAGGGACAGTTATCATCTAGAGTTTTGGGAAGGAGGAGGACAGTGCAGTGACCCTCACTCCAGAACAGCTGCACATAGTAAGTACACTGCACAAGGAAGAATAAGAAGCCTTGTTAAGTATGGATGAAGAAGATTATTCGACATAACCACGTCCTGCTAAATAGATCTTTGCTTTGACTTGTGTTTAGGCCTGGCTGATATTTGAAGTAGGAAGGATAAGAACATAAGTTTGGGTGAATGCAACAGCTTTAGGACACTTCCTCTTGTTCTCTTGCTGGAGCTGGAGGCCCTCTTTTCAAGTATACCTGTGCACTGGGAGTCTGGAATGGGGCTTGTTCCCGTAAGAGGACTCTGCAAAAGAGCAGGGCAGAGCATGTGCTGCCATATGCCATGTGCTATGAAAGGAGTTTGGGGAAGCAAGAATTAACATCTCAGGAGCAAAACAGTAAAGAGAGGTGTTTATTCTCTTCCACTGTATCAGCATAGCGGTCTTCAAGGGTTGAAAGGAGCTAAGAATACATCTTCATACTGAAGTTCTCTATTATCTGAAATTAAACAAAACCCAACGTGCATATGCTTCATAAGAATTGTACAACCTTCTCTTGTGGAGGGCAGTTGACAATTAGTGAAGAGAGAACCTTTTATTGTGTTGCTCCAAACTATGAGATGTCTCATGTCTTGTTGCTGTTTCTTCATTCACCCATCTTCTCACAGGGGAAGCAGTAGTACTGTGTCCCTCAGGATCATACCAGAACCTAGCTAAGTCTTCTTCACAGAATCCCTAATGCAAAGTTAGTTTTCCCTCAGATGTTCAATGCTATTTATAGTCTTGGAAGGCTGAAGAGTGTGAAAAGAACCATTTCCTCCCTAACTTACAACACTTTGCAATCAGCAAACCTGTACAGCTCTGTGCTGATAATGAGTAGCCAGCTGGTTACTTTGGCAGGATCTACTGATGGTGTTTCTGCCACATCCCTTGGCAGATTTTTTTTTGGTTTTTTTAGGTAGCTTATTTTTTCTTATGTGTTATATGCAGCTCTCTGGAGTTTAATTTCATGATCATTTTCTGTTCTCATTTGCAAGTATAAATAATTAGTTCCTGTTCTCATGTTACCTTTAATTTTGTGGCTATCCTGGGTGCAAATCCCTCTGGACAGCAAAACAGGAAGAAACTAAAAACAGAATTTATGTGAAAAAAGAAAAAAAAAAAACAAAACACACAACAAAATACAACATGCATCACTCTAGAACCCATATTGGGACATTCTTAAAATGCTATCCTCCTATCTCAATAATGTAATCCCACTTTAAAGATAATTAAAAGAAAAATAAAAATACCTGGAATAGCATCAGAATTACTACTGTATAAAAGGCTCTGTGAGGTATAAAATTTCCCCCACCAAACAAGTGTGATGTCTTTCCAAAGCATGAGTGTTATTCTAGGATATATAAGCAAAAGTAGCATGTGTGAGAGATGGGAGGTTAATTCCACTCTCTAGGACAGTGGGGCTAGTATGGGCTCAGATCATAATATTTTAAGGAAGCTATAGATAAACTGAGAGTACTCTGTATCACAGCAACAAGAGTATGTTTTAAGAAAGCATGACATTTGAAAAAAAAAAATATATAGAAAAGGCTGGAAAAAAATGGGTTTATTCAGACTAGAAAATAAAACAAACCAGATAGTACATATCAGTTTTCTGTCAGGTAACAGATCAGTGAAGAATGCTAATCAGGGGCTAAACTCTTTCTTGTTGACCTTGGAGAAAAAAAAAAAAAAAAAAAAATCTGTCTACACTGCAATAAACAAGACAGAGTCTGATGCTACAAAATGCTTTCCAACTGTAACAGCAATAAAGTTTCCTAGATGGATACAGACTTCAAACTATGTGAGAATTTGAGAACACTTTAGGCAAATAGCTGTCAGGGATGGTCTTGATACATTTACTGTCCCCCAGTACAGAAGTGCAGATTCAGTACTTTCTTGAGGTCCCTTTAAGCTTTACATTTTTGTGGGTTTTGTCCATTTCTAAAGAGACTGATATGTTTTTATCACTCCCTAACATTATTCTTATATTGTATAATAAGGGTATCTCAGCATAGTGAGTGTCTGCTAAAAATCAGATGCAGTAATTCATACATATCTTAGAAATAATCTTGTCAAATGGAAGAGAATATTTTAACTGGATGCCTTAATATGGTTCAAAAAGAATGAAAACATGTAAATAATAAAAAGACAGGGAGAATTAATATAATTTCATTTTTGTGAGCTTTCTTAGTTGTCAAGGCCATTGGAAAATGTTGTTATATGGGATCCTCTAGTTCAGTCTCTGGCTCTCCTTTCCAATGCTGAGTGGCTGGCTATAACAATATTAAGGCAAAATTTGTTATGCTTAGGCCAGTGTATTCCATCTGTTTTTCTCTTTGAAAACAAACAAGGATTTTTTTTTTTTTTAATTTTCAAGCAGCTTCTCCTTTAACAGTGTGTCCCTTTTGCCACTCCTCTTCCCACTCCTTATTCACCTTCCTTTGCTTTTCAACCACATGTATGGTTTTTGTGACTTGGATGAAGTGGTTGTATTGTACATCAGATGTCATGCCTGCAAAGTTATGAAGGTTATTGCTTGATTATAGTCCTCTACATTCTGAGTTTGGTGACCTTTTACTGCTGAGTACCAGCTCCCGGCTCATCTACCCCACCGTTTAATAGAAGGAATGAAAAATAGCGGTAAGAAAATCCGTGAAAGGCTTTGCCGTACAGAGTAGCACAGATGATTTGCACAGCCACAGCTAAAAAGTAACAACTGGTATCTCAGAAGAATGTCATTCCCCTCGTGGGTGAGAAAACTGGCAAAACCTCTGATTGTTGGGAAGTTTTATAAAAACAGCTCTCTCAGGAGTAAGAACAGGAACCTTATATATGGTTCATTTCCAATTCTATCCTTTTTTTTTAAAAAAAAAAAAAAGCTTTTACTTCAGTTTCTGAGACAGACTCCTACAATTTTACAAAATATTAACCTATTTCTCCAGCAGAGGAATAAAAATTCTTCTCAGACACCTAGGGTTTGCTTGTATAGGAGAGAAGCATATTATAATGAACTGATAAATCAGTTGGACATATGATTTGAATTTGCAGTGAAAAGAGAAAACATCGTTTTACTAATGTATGTTAGAGACCATCTGAAATTCTTACTGATGTAAATCGTGTTTTATTCAGCTCCGGAAAAGGATCTAAAGATCTGCATTTTTGAGTCCTAATGTCTTGGATTATTTGGATTACCAGGGCTTTAAAGATTGTTTATGTTACAGCTAATTTCATTTCCCCAGACTAGAGTTAAAAACTAACTTACTCTTGTATTTAAGCTGTCCCAGTAAAGAAATGGGAAGTATTCATCTGGCATGAGGTCACATGTGATACCAATGGAAGACCCTTCCTTATAGGCCCTAACTCATGAAATTTTTCTGCTCCACAGGGCAACCTGTGTGATTTTTCACATCAAGCCTAAAGTCATATTTGCCCTCTACTGGCATCCTATAGAAATACAGAAGCAAATCAAGCAATAGCTTCATCACTTCAGCTATTCAGCATCACTAGACAGGAGGTCACTGGACAGGAGGAAAGGTTACACAAGGACTATATGCAGTCAGTAGTGGGACCATGCTCTTAGGGCAGGGAGCAAACCTGCATGAAAGCTCAGTGAGAAGCTTCCTACAGCTCTTCTAGTAGTAATGTCCTGTTGAGGTAGAGCACAGCAACCCCTTCCTCTCATGCTGTCCAGATGTTTGCAAGGGGAAAATCTGTCACTTTTTACAGTGGTGTCTAATTTCAGGTTATTTATGCAAAGTCAGTCTAGAAAATGAGAGATGGCTCTGCTAACTGTATTCGGTGTTTCTTTCCTTCCTTTCTAGGTATAACGTACTCCATCCGGTTTGCAACCTCAGGGAATGGGAGCAAGAGTGGTCAAAGAAAATTACCTGCATGGTTACCATGGATGTGAGAGCAGGCTGGTTATCTTAGATGGCATTTTTAATCCTGAAGGATCACACAGTGCTTGAACATAGTATAGGCTTGAAAGATTGCACTGAAACCTGATGGAAAGCCAGCTTCAGGGTGGGATGCAATGGCCACTCAACAGTATGTAGACATTTGGGACAAAGTAGCAAAAGCATTTTATTTACTTGAAGATATGTTGAGACTTTAGCTTGGCAAAAAATTAGTACATAAGTGGAGTAAGCACACCACCGTTTCTGAAAATTTAGACCAGAGTTTCAGTATTCAGGCTGACTTATTCCTGTCTTACAAGGTTTGCAGGGATCTTTCATATCAGCCCCAACTGTAAAATCCAACAGACTCCAGTTACTGATGAAGTACACTATAAAAAGACTCACAGAAGAGCTTTCTAATATAAAATAGCTCACAATAGTTAGGTAGCTGATGCTAAATAAGCTAATGTTAATCACTATAATTCTTCTTCATTTTAAAAATTCAAGGAAACAGAAATAAATATGAAACTACGCATGAGCAGAATTTTCAGAAAACAATTCCTCTCTTCCCTCAGTTTGTATGTCAATACTACCAACTAGCGAGGGACACCTCTAGCAATGGCACAAATAGCTTAAATAAAGACCAGCAACTGTTTCCTCAAAGAAGAGATGTTCAAATGGCAGCTGTAATTCAGAACTTATGATGCCATTTGTACTCTGTAGTTGTATATATTCAAAACAAAGTGATCAAAATAACTTATTTTAATCATGGCTTAAAACAACAATTAGAAAACCTGGATTCTTTGAGACACCGTCGATGTGGACATTATTGTGGATCTATGTGCATGCCATGAGCCAAGATCAGCCATTTTGCCTTGCTAAAGCCCGTATAGCAGTGACCTTGGTGCTGTATTCTCCTCAGCCCTGATGGCAGGAAGGGCAGTGCAAACTCTACATTCCTCTATTTCTCTCAGGCAGCTCCTAGTCTGCACCTAGTGTCCTAGATCAGTCTTCAGCCTCCACAGTTAGGATGGACTTTCCCCGTGTTTTTTTCCTCTGCTTCTGCTTTTTGCAACCACAAGTTGACCTCAAAAGCTTGCAAACAACTGAATCTCTCTCAATGCCTCAAAAATAGAAAGATCTTCATTAGTAGCTTTCCACTTTGGCCTTTGCCTTCAGAAGCTGCTGTTGTGGAGGTTTATCACACTGAGGCAGAGAGAGAGAGGCTCAAAGTTGCCATTGGATCCTGCCCCAGCACTAAATCATCTTGTTTTCTTCTCTGATTAGCCTAGGAGAATATCTTTGTCCTTCTTATATTCAAGGTGACTTAACTGCAGTGCAAGCATTTACCTTGACACTATCTGATCTATCACCACCTGAATTTGCAGTGACACTAGATTCTCCAGTCCTTCCTGTCATTTTGCCACCCAGATTTGTGTGTGAGACAGATGTGACCAGAACTTCATGAGAACCTACCAGCACTTAGTGCAAATATTCTGCATTCCCCGTCCTCCTTTGAAACTGCATTCCTCTTTACAGCGA
The DNA here is from genome assembly GCA_024611175.1 of Megaceryle torquata. Taxonomy (NCBI): domain Eukaryota; kingdom Metazoa; phylum Chordata; class Aves; order Coraciiformes; family Cerylidae; genus Megaceryle; species Megaceryle torquata. The sequence continues at coordinate 52,221 of JANIJG010001481.1, read as the reverse complement.
GACACTGGTGTTTGGAACATGTTTTGGCAGAGCTAGAATGATTAGCTTTGTATCCTAGACATAATTCCCATATAGCTTTGCCCTTCAATGCTCTAATGCTCTGGTGGCTCACAGGAAGACCATATACTTCCAAAAGCTTTTGAGACCTTGGCATAAGCTTCAAAAGCTGAGGGGTTTTTAAATTTGTTTTGTTTTGTTTGTTTGCTTGTTTTCCTGTCATTGATTTTCCATCTCCAGATCATAACAAATTTGTGGAACTGACTTACCACCAAAATCAAACCATTACAGCCCTTGTGCTCTGTAGAAGTGATAGCACCTCTGAACTAAAAAGACAATTATAAAGATCTTAGATACTCTATCCAGTTACACCAAAAGCTATGTCTTCCTCTTTCTAGTGCAGACCTTCAGAAATGTCCCATACTACCATTAGTGAATCAATGTAGGTGTTAAGCTAGTTACATCACCTTGATCCTTATCTCCAGCTTCTAGTCTCCCACCCTTTTCAACCTAGAGATCTTTCTCCCAAGATCCTGCTGTTTTGAGATGCTTCTTTGCTACTGTCTTCTCTGCAGCATTGAAGAAGCAGTGGAAAAGTTCTAATTTGGGATGTGAATATTCACATTAGCATCAGTTTTCACCACAGAAAAGATCTAAAGCTTTTGGTGAGCTCACATTAATTACCAGAGCTTTCATGGGAGAAGCAGCCCACTGGCCAATGAATTACGTAGCAAAGTAGTCCAATAGACATAAAAAATGAGTCACAATATAATAAATAACATTTATCAAAGAAACATCTCCTGGCTTGCTTGTCTGTAATAAACTCCAAATATACCCTGCTTCTATAGGATCTAAGAAATGATGTCTTGGATACTTTAATTGTAATAACAAATGAGAAACTGCAATCCCCCCCCCATTTCTGCATAGCATAACAAATTCTTCCAAAGTGACCCTTTGCTCACCAATTGCTTCAATTACAAAGGAAAAGAACTATTTTTTCCCTCTGTAATTCACAAATGAGGCTTTTATTCACCAGCAGAGGTGAAAGAAGCACCTGTCTATTGAAGTCACTAGCAGAACTCCCACTGCCTGCAGCACTGTCAGAATTTCACACCAAGGACTAGGCGTATCCTAATCCACTCCAATCTTTTATACAAAAGACTAGTAAACCAGCATTTAAAGTTTTATCAGATTAGACACACACATACTTAACATATCTAAGACCTTTTAAAGATAAATCTTGTGCCTCTAAGAGACCTGAGTCATGATGTCTGAATGTTTGGAGACTGTGACTTAATTCTGCTGAGAGGAATACCTTGTTCAGGCTAATGATCTCACCAGACCTGATGCCTGAGGAATCGTGCTGGCAGCAGAAAAACACAAGCAGAGGTTTATCTCAGTGGGCTGATGTAGCAAAGGTTTGGCAGGGCCTGATTCCCCATTGACTCTTTTGGCCCTTCAGATTCACCAACTCCCATTAAGTTAGGTATTTTGTTTCCTCTCTCTTGTTGCCGTTTTAAGCATACAAGGGAGGATTGCTTATGCTCCTATAAACATGTATTAATAACTCAATCTTTGCAATTGATAGATATAAATCAATACTGTCTTGGAGGATCTCAGCAAGGTCATTTCCAAAGCAATAAAGTTTCTCCCTTTTATTCTTCCTACCAAGGGGGTACATTCCTGGCTTCTTTCCTTTGGGAAATTGTATTTTGTCAAATACAGTGTGGAGAGGAACAAGAAACTTTTTTTCACTTGTTGAAGATTTGGTTTTGCTCAGTTTGATAACAACTCTGAGCTTGAGTAAGGCCATGTTTCAACTCCTACTGACAGATGCACAAGAGGTGTATGTGTACTGCCCAGTAATTGTATTGTGAAGACATATCTGACGTGACTACTTTCCGAGATTTTTTTTTCATGCTGTATGCAAAAGAAAGGGCTGAAAATATAGTGTCAGAGTAGAGAGTATCTCCTGTGTGATCAGGCATATTCCATGGGCATCATAGGTATCATTTTCATAAATACATCCAGCTTCCTTTTAAAACTAGTGAGGGATTTTAGCCCTAGAAGAAGGCTGTTACAAATTCTCATTCCTCTGGGGTTTGGAAACCTGATTTCCAGCAAAGATTTGTTCTTGACCAGTTCTCACCTATTTTTAGTAAGCTAACATTGTTCTTTAGCTTAAGTATTCTCTTCCTTTCCTAGTGTTTTGTCCCAATATATTTACTTACAGTAATTATATCTCCACTCCTTATTTTTCTAGACTAAAGCTGATGTCCTTTATCTTCTCCTTAACCAGTATATTTGCCTTTCTTTGTTCCACTCCAGCGTGCACTGAAGTAGTCAGATATTTTTGCAGATTAAAGCTTATCAAAGAAAGACTCTTTTCACTCCAAGAAATGCAACAAGGAAAACTATATTGTAGCAATAAGCTCTTGGTAATATTGTTACCTATACTATTCCTATTTCATCAATACCAATAAACCATACTGTATCACCTGTTCATACTACAATAAAATGATGCATTTAGTTCTTTTTTTCCACCCCTTTTTAAGGTACCCTGAAAATGCATTAAGGCTGAAGTATCATTTTGAGGCTCCCATTTTTTTCCAGCTAGAACCATAATCCAGGAACCAGAGCCACTTGCTGTTTAATGATTCACACTGTATTTTTAACACACTTCAGTATATGAGAGCTGACACTGTATTTTAGATCAGTTTTAACTCAGAATCTCGCTGAAGTTTCCTGAGCTGCTCTAGGGGAACAAAACTAAACCCTATCTATTCCAGGGAACAGCCCCACAGGATGCAGAGGGAGATATTAAAAGCAAGACTTTATTTCCTCTGAAAAAAAATTTGTTTTGTGTCTCAGGAATGTGGGAGGGAAAATCACAGTAACTACAGCTGGTAAACTCTCAAAGCAGATGAAGTAATAGCAAAGAAGTGCCTTTTTTCCTGATATAGCTTATTTTACATGGAGGATTGACTAGAGCAATGTTAGCAAAGACCTGCAGTGTTGTGCCTTCTCTAGTGGGTGCAGGTTGCTGACAACATCCCAAATCTGGAGAAAAACCCTAATCCAGAGTAACAGTAGTTGGAACTACAGTGGGAGCTGGGTACACAGGCTGAGCACTGAAGACAGGCTCGGGCAGGCTCTTCACATCTAAAATATCTCCTAAAAGGCTCCAAAGACACCCTATAAACAGGGATGAGAGGAATTACTTTCCCTGTGGTGCTTCATGCCACCAAAGGCCAGACGCTCTGCTGAGGTCTGCTGCTCTGATGATGTGTCCCTCCCAGACACTGAGCTCACCTTTCCCAAGGGGGAAGGCTGTAATCCTGCACAAGCCTGGAGAGGAAGCAGCCAGATTTCTCCTGTAAGACCTGTGCACGCTGCATGACTTCTGTGAGACTGAAATATGGCATTCACCCTTGGTGTAAAATCTTAGCAAATTTAGTTTCAAACCACTGTGATTGCAAGGAAACCCAAACACAACCTGGTGCATTGGTATTTACTACATGAAAAATAGCACTCTAAGGAACTCTGCTCACTTCAGAAGGTATATGAGTGTTAGTCCTTTGTGATGAAAATGAGAGATAGGTGGACTTTTAGGAAGAAACAACTAACTTCTTTATCATCCCCATACCATGCTGCCTCTCATTCCTTCACAGCTGTTTACTTAAGCAGCTGTCCTCATTCCAGCTCTATGTCCTTTTGATAATTCTGCAACACTGTCACATGTTTTCAACATAGTTTTGCAGCACACTGAAATTTTGGAAGTGTGGAGGACTTCTAAATGAAGTTGCACTTATACTTAGAAATAGTGTTTTACCAGATTTCTCCAATATATGCTTAGTTCAGTAAATAAATACACATTTAATTGATCAACAGCTTAATTTTCTCTCATTCAATTTGATATGCTTCCAAATGTAAACACTTTGCTGTCAAAAGTAGGTTTAATTTGCTAAAGAATAGTTGATCTAAGTAAATATCCAGCATGACTGTACTTCCAGAATCTCCGTGCTGAAGACTTTTGGTTATGGAGAATCATTTTCCTATCATAAATATCCACATATGACAAGAACAACAGCTCTCTGAGACCTCAGCATGAGAAACAAAAACTGAATTTCCCTGGCAAATAGGTGAAACCTACTGTTTTGTTTATTTATTTTTTTTTTTAACCTCAGTGTATATACCTGTAAGACTGCACTGAAAATTTTTAAAAACACCAGAAACTTCTTCTCCCCACCAAAATGTTTACTCGGTAAACCCCTGCAAACACAAAATAGTATTTAAAGATGTGTCTGGCTGTGCTATTATTCAACAGTTTATTTGCCTCTAAAACACAAAAGAAATTAAGATATTTGGAAGTGCTTTGGGGAAAAGAGAACACTATCATCATGGAACAAGCCACTTAGGGGAACCTGCTGTTCTTCCAACAGCTCCCAATATTTTCAAGGGACACTTAAAAGCTTCTTCTGCTTCTGGAAGAGCAAAACCACAGGAATAGCTAGCACAAAGGCAATCTGAATGTTGACATTGGCCCACAACGGATCAATCTGGAATATCTTTCTTCTCTTCTGCAGATAGATGTCTTTGATTGTGACAGGTCCTTATTCCTAACACTGAATTTCAGGTCTGAAACAGACTTTCAGAAGCAAGGATTTGGCTTTGAGTCTCATTAAAGAGCAGCTAAGCATACATCATGAAGACACTCGGTCAATTTTGAATATGTTTCAAAACATATACATCTTTTCTCTAGGGGGAGAGAATGCCACAGGCAGAAATATTAGCTGAGCTTGAAAGGAAATGCCAGATCATGTGGAGTCCTTCTAACTGCATATGGCATTCTTGCAAAGACTATGTATCTCCATGCCCAAGTTACCCACCTGTCCTTGGTTCAGATTAATTTTCACCAGCAGCTGCTGGCCTAAGAAGTTGGGAGAGGCTACAGCTGGGAGGGGCCACAGCCAGGATAAACAATGGAACCAGCCAATGGGATATTTGATACCTTACTGACATCTGCCCCCTATATAAGGGGAGGGCTGGGCCAGGGTTGGGGCACCTATTTTCAACTTGCTTTGGTGTGTGGCAGGATGTCAGGTACAGCCTTGTGGTTTCTGTTACTCGCTCATGGTATTATTTCATTAGTCCTATCTTTATCACTGCTGTTTTCTTCTGTCTTTACATTGTTTTATTAAACTGCCCTTATCTCAACCCATGGGGTCTCTGCTTTTTCTTCCTCCTGATTCTCTTTCTCATCCCATGGTGGGAGGGGTGGGTAGGGAAGGAGGGGGTGGAGGGTAGTGGTGGGCAAGCACCTGCCTGGCGTTTAGTTGTCAGAGAGGTTAAACCATGACACCCTATTCTGTTAATTTAGTAGAAAAAGCAAGTGCTGTTTGGGGTGTTGGATGCACTGAGTGCTGGCTCAGAAGTCCTTCATGTCTCACAGGGTAACTTAGAACATGTTCTGGTACATGTCTGTGCTTCAGTTGTCCCCGCTGAAAAAGTAAACCACTTCAGTTTCACTCTGGCATGAAATCTGCCCCATTAAAAGAGATTCAAAGCAAAGAGCAGTATTGTCAATCTATTATGTAAGCAAACTCTTTGTATGTATTCTGTTGCTAATTTCTCATTGCTTCTTGTCTCCATCTCCCCTAAGTGGCACCCATGGAAAAGACAATGCTGATACCACATATCAGTGGTTTTAGGTGAAGGCAGAACAAAATGGAAGGGGGAGAGCCAGAGACAAAGCAAGGGGGAAAAACACTATATCAGTTTTCATCTCTGCTTCAGTTAAGAGTAGTCTTCACTTGCTCCTGGTGTACATCTAATTTGGATGCTGCCCGGAGTCTCATTTTACCCTGAGAGCACTGCAGCCCGTTATACCCCAGTTTAGGCTTCCACCTAGCTGTCAGCATAACTGACAAAGACAGTAAATTATGACTCCCTGATTTAGCCTGAACTTGCTGGTTCATGTCATCTGCAGGAACGTGTCCTGAGCTCTAAGTGATTTAGAACAATGCTCTGATTAATCAAAGGAATAGTGTGTGCATCCAGTGCTGTATTATACTGATGAGTATGATAAATGAATTGACCTGTAATTTCCTGCAGCATTAGCTAGAGCAAGTATTTCCTTTTGTAGATTGTATTTATGGAAATTTAACTGTAGCAGGTCAGAGTGACTTGATACATAGCTGAGGCAAGCAAAGATCTCTTTAAAGTCCAGCTGGAAAGAAGCTTTCCTCCCTTCAGGCTCAAATACAGTTCTGTCACTTTGTGTCTGTCCTTCAGCTATGAAAAAAAACAGGTAACTGATCATGGTCAGCCACACCAATCTTGCAAGGATTGTCACAGCTCAATTATTTGCAGCACTCAAGAAGTATCTATTTGGAAGTGCCCTTGAGAGGATCAAGCCAAGTCAGTGATGGTAAAGCACTGGCATTGGTACCCAGTTTAGCACAGGCAGAAATTTGGACTAGCCATAATATTCAGTAATTTTTAAAAAGAAATCTGATATTGCAGGTAAGAGTTTACTGTCATTGATTTAAGTAATAAGATTTTTTTTTTACATAGAAAGTACAGAAATGTGGCTGCATAAAGAGATGCATACTATTATGCATTTGGGAAATAAGCAAAAATTCACATAAGAAAAAAATAATATGATAAAGACAACTATCACCTACCAGCTAGTGTCTCCATGTGGCTAAAATAAGTAAATTTAAAATCTTTGTTTGCAGATAGGCTTTTTTTGTAATACTCACTCAGTATCACTTCTGATTGATAAGAAAGCCTACTGAAAATCCCCAAAGTCTTTACCAAACCTGGACTCAGGCTCCCAGGCACACTCCTTTCCCACTTCTATGCACCACTAGGACCCAGCTGTATTATCTGGACAATCTCTAGGAAGCAGACAGAAAGAACAAGCATTACCTGAGAACTCCTGTGCAATTATCTTTACTTAGTTTACTCTAGTAATTTTTCCCCCATTTTCCTATTTGTCTTGCAAGCAGGGGCTGGAGAAAACATTCCCCACCCTCAGACACAAGCCATTTTTTGAGCATGAGTTGTACATATTTTGAAACTTCGTATTATGAGTAACTCTCCAGAGCTCTGTCATGTTCCAGCCTAACTGACCAATTCCAGCAAATTTCTAATGTGCCACCCTAAGTCCCCTGTGTTTTCCTTTAGTTTCTCTTCCCTCTTTCCCCCGATCAGACTTCTGGGAGGGTCATGTTTGCTAATAGAAGAGAAATGGGGGTGTTCCTGGGTGTGGGTTTTGCCACAACCCTGGCTCCAAACCCTGCACTGCCCTCCCTCCTTTTTATCTTGAAGTTTAAGGAAGTGGCATCCAGATGCAAAATCTTCTGCTGAACTTTCTATAGGGCAGGATAAACTAATCTTCCTCATGCTCAAATCCTGTCCCCGAGCACATGACAGGCACCTTCATCACCCCTCCACCTCCCCCTGTTTCTCTCTGTTACCATGTTCTGTTGCCCAAAGCAGGCAAACACTGTCAGCGTGACTTTTGCTGTATCCTGGTGTTGCTGTGTCTTTCTAACCATAAATAGTCAAAACCAATGGTTCCATAGAGGAATGTCCTCATGATATAGTGAGACAGCACACAGGCAGCATGTCTGTTTAAAAAAAAAAAAAAAAAAAAAAGCAAAAAAACACCCCCGCTTCTATTCTTCTTCTTTAGCCAGCATTTTCGGCATGTTTCCTGCACCACCTCTACTGCTGCTTCTTCCTTCTCCC
>JANIJG010001481.1:17337-44456 GCA_024611175.1 Megaceryle torquata | reverse complement strand
ACAGTAAAAACCAACGGAACACAAGAGGAACACCCCCATGAAACCAAGACACCCCCCCCAACCAGCATTGCCTTTTAAAAAAAAAAAAAAAAAAAAAAACCAAAAAAACCCCACAGTTTCTATTCCTTTGCTATAGCCAGGATCTGCCAGATGTTTCCAGCACCACCTATATTGCTGCTTCTTCCCTCTCCCTCTGTAACTGTGCTGGGAAAAGTCCTATTAACTCCTGCTGTGATCTTAGTAGTGCAATGACAAGAGCTTACTGACATGTATACAATCAGCCTCCTTTCCTTTGTCTCCTCAATATAAAATAGCCCACTTCAACTTACTAAATATTATCAAGAAATTTTGGACTGAGATCACTGCTCCTTTAGTAAGAAATACACTATCTCCACCCAAATGGAGAGAAAGGGTGATTGTTCCCTGGAGAGGGTGACTCAGGGTTTAGTGGCAATACAATGTGCCTTTAGATCACTACGTTAAACAAATAGTCTACAGGGGACAATGCCAATAGCTCTTACTGCATTATAGGATGGTTAACAGAGTGTTGCCAAACACTTGTGTGACATTTTTGACTGAGATGCCCAAAAGCTGTGTAAGAACGAGAATAAAAAAAAATATTCATCAGTAGCAAATCTTTGCACGTGCATCTATTATTAATCTTGTCTTACTGCATGTTATGTAGCAGTATGTAAAATCAATGCTGCTCTGGACAGCAATTCAGTAACACAACCACGAATAAACATCACATAAACACCCAGTCCACTAACATACAACTTAGACACCCTAAATGATGGAAACATTGATCTGTGCTATATCTCCGTTGGCTTTTGCTGTGTTGAGCAAATGGAATTGAATGGAAGTTCAGTGAATTAACATGTTGTTTGACAGTAGTAACAAACCTATCAGCACAAGTAGTGATCTATCTTGTTAGGAAGAAAACTAATTTAAGCCTGAATTAATGCAAGTAGCTCTATTGTTATAAAAAAGCTCAACTCTCAAATCTTCAATTAGAAGGGAAATAGTTTTTCCCAGTCCATGAATAGAAATTCCCCAAATTTCAAAGTCTCAAACTGATCTGGATCAACCAAGCTGCAGGTTATATCTTGAGGTCCTTATAGGTTTAAAGTTTTATCAAGCCAAGATACTCTCCTGATATTTCAGTTTTAAACATTTTCTGACAATTCTTTTCCAAACCCCCCAAATAATTAAAAAAGGCTATTTGAAATGGTCTCTCACTATCTTCATGCTGTCTTTGCATGAGTGAAGCATAGAAAACATTGCTGTGAGGGTTTTCCATAATCAGGAAGTTTAGGTTGCTTGCAGTTACAGCCCCCTAGGCTGAAGGCTGCAGACACCTTCAACAAGTGTAGCTGGATGGCTGTTCAACACCAGCATCTATTGTAGCTGCTCTTCCTCCTGGACTCTGCTTGTAGCTCCTGTTACTTAGTCCAGCCTTCACAACTGTAAGAAATGACATACCTGAAACCAAGTAGGTATTCAATCCCACACAGAACAATGTTGCAATAAATTATTTCTCGGTCTGCAGCAGTGTCTTTAAAATTTAAAGGATTGGGAGGGGGGGAGCTGAGGTCTGTTCCCCCCGGGCAACAGTGGCTTCCAGGACTGTACAGCTTCACAGCCATCCTCACACACATATCTTCTCAAGAACATGTGTTTGTGGAGGAGACTCAGTGATCCAGCTGATACCTCTGAAGATGTGGGATTATATGGTGCATTGGCCTCATTCAGGAATCTCACTGCTGAGGAAATCTTGTAAATGAAAATGTCTAATGGTGGTTAAATCTTTAAATATATATAAAATTCAGAGATCCAGTTATGATTTACATCTGCTATTCTCAAAGTCTGGGTGACTGCAGTCTACAGATGGTAAAGCCTGTGTTCAGGCTGAGCTGTGTGTGCTCTGACCCTCATCCTCCAGGTTCAGCCCTATGAACTCTGTGAACACTTGCCATAAAGCTGGTGGGAATGGAGAGAGGAGCACCACCAGCTGATGTTGCTGAGCACTGTGGTCCAGGAAGGGTGGTAATTACTAGGAAATTAGTACTGGCTCAGGGGATTGGTTGAGTAAGGGAGTCTGAGTCAAATCCTGTGCGAGGAAGGGTCCATCATATCCTGCACTCATATTGCTCTTAATTTCAGAAATGCTACTGCTGCCATTGGTCCAAAGGCTGGCAGAGAAAGATTTAAGTCCCGATAGCTTACAGATCTGGTAGCACAGCTCCAATGAATGAGACCAGGGCCAAATAGTTAACACAAAGGTTCCATCAGTAAGTCATGCTGGTTGCAAAAACAACCAAAGATTTGGCTTTCAGGTCTACATAGAGTGGAAGGATCTAAGCTGTTTCACTGATGTCTTTTCCCTGCCTTACACTACGTGCATCAGTGAGAGATACCACAAAGAAGTTGGAAAATAAGCTAAGAATTATCCTTCACCGAGTCACAGTATTGGAGCAACAAGGACATAAGTGAAAACTCAAGCATGCAGTAACATGGTTATATAATATGCTCATGATGAATGGAGCAGTATGAAATGTATTATTGTTTACTTTCTCAAGAAGGTTTAGATGAGATCCACCTTCTTTCTATGACAGCTTCATTGTTTTTAATGTAGACTGTGTACAGTCTGCAACCATTTTTTTTCCCCACAGAAACTTTAATGCTCTTCATCCAGGTATTGTTTTCTTTTTCATTCATTTTGTACATAATATTATATTTTAGTGTATCATATTACCATAAACTTCTGACTCCCCACTTAATATGTGTATAAAGCAATTTTTTCTACCAACCAAGCAGCTGTGACTTTCTGCATACTCCTGAGAAGGGGTAACCATGGTGTCCTTTCAGAAGAGAGGATATGTGTCATTCATTGGCATATAACAGTAGAATATTTATGCAAAGCCTGTGGTTAGCATTTTCTCCTCAAATCATAAGAAGTTAATATTTAAGCAAACTGCATGAAATCTTTCTTTGTTGCACATACTAACAACATTACTAAGGCAGGAGGAATAAAACCAAGCCGTCGAGACAGACGGGGGGTTTATGTCTAAAGCTAGCTCCTTGTGTTGACTTTGGCCTCGGCTCTTGACTGCACCAGACATAAAGAATGTTTCTTTCTTTTGGTGTTTACCTGCCCTTCTTAGGTGCATTTCAGTGCAATTTTCAGGACTCGAAAAAGAGTGTATAAAGCCCACAGCCCAGTGAGTTTCTTGCCCTGTTCTCATCACAGGCAGCATTTGCAGCTGTTCTTGTTTGCAGGGAGTTTTATCTGATTTCACTACCTCCCAGAACGAGTTCTCTCACAGTGATGCAAGTTACTTCTTCATATACAAGCTTTTGGTAGGAGCAGTGTCCCTCAGAATGTTAGCATCTAGCAGCATGTCCATGCCTGAGAATTCAATTGCCTGAGCATTATTTCCTGATATTGCCCCACATACACCCCCACATTTCTGTAGGGTCTTTCTCCTCTGTTAAAATACTGACAGCTTTTCTTCAGAAAAAGACTCCAAAACACTCCTCTTCACTTTGCAGAAGAACAAGGTGTGTAATACAGCTCACTTTGGAAACTGGACACCAACTCTGCAAATCCCACATGCAGCAAGCTTGAAATGGCTGGTGTGCTTATCTCTTTTACTCATGGACCAACTCTAGCTTTAATAAGGCCCAAGTTAAAACTTTATCATAAAAACTTTGTGCAGTGGAAATTAGCATTGGTTTCTATTTCCTAAGTAGTCTGATACTACAAAGCACTCAGAATTAGCTCCTCTGTCACCCATGTTCTCAGTGAGTAGATTCAAGCTTCATGGGGAAGAAGAGGAATAACAGAGCTTTGTGGCTTTCATAGCTGACTCTTCAGTGAGTCACCAGGTGACAAGAGATTACATTTGGTGGCAGTCTTGTGGTTGGGACACTGTGTGTTTCAGATTGCTCAAACAGTTTTCATGCACTACTGAGTTATCACTGAACTTAATTATTCCTTTAGAAATTGCTTTTTGGGTCATTTGTCAGTGCTGAGTCAAGAACTGGAATAATCTCTAAAGCTAAGACAGCACCAGTGCACCATTATATGATAAAAATCTAATGTCACTTTTACACCACAAAACCTCAAATGGTTTTGCTGAGCAATTATGTGCTATGGATTTGACCTTTATCCTTTCCTAAATCAGTGCTTTGCCTTTTCTCCAATGGGAATTTTTGTGTGTGTAGGTGGTTTATGGGGAATCTTTTTTCCCAGTGTAGCATCATCACCATTAGGAATGTTGGTAATAAGCCAGGTCAGCTTACAGCTTTGGAAATGGCACCATCTAACCACAGGACAGTAAACAATAATTTAAAAAAAGTCAAAACTGTGCTTTTTGTAAATGTGTGGGTATGGTGGAAGTAACCGCAGGGAGAGGCAGGCAGAAAGGTACTTCTTCAGTCTCTGTAGAGAGACCATTTCTTTTGTATACTGTGGCACAGGTAATTGTTATGAAAGGACTGTGTGCATTTTATTGTCTAGAGTTAGAAAAAGAACTTCACTGGATTTTCAAAGCAAAGTCAGACAAAAAAAGTAGACTGGGAAAAATATTACCAAAACTTCAAGACATGGTGATAAGCTGGGGAAAAGCTTATGTATTCCTTTCTGTATTATCAAACCTAACAAAACTTCCAATAACATGTTTCAGTGCTCCATACATTTACCTCCCAAGGATACTCCACAGTAGCAGATAGCTGTGTGGTGCCTCTGATTCTGCAGAGGTCTTCTGTGTCCACAGTAAATCAATCTGACATTTCTGATAAATACTACACTTTCTTAAAAGTTGTTGTGAAGAGGCTCAATGAAGAAATTTATGTTCAAATGCAGATTGGATCATAAATTCTACTTTCATGATGTGGACAGAGGAAGAATGCTATTTTAAAAAAACTGTGGGTGTCAGTTTTTTCCTGGGTGAGTGGGTGTGGGATCTGGGGGAAGGTTTTTGGGGTAAATTGCAATCTGTTTTGTAAGTTCTGTGGGCTGGGTAGAGGAAATGGCTAATCTGAAAGCTGTAAGCCTCACTTGTGGAGAGAGTTAAATGCTCCCACTGCACACAGGTTTAGTACCAGGGACTGGGCAGGGACTGAAGGTGCTATCAGAAGTAAACATTATGAAAAGAATAATGAACCCAACAAAGTGTATTGGCAGGTATAGCAGCATCCTAAATATTTTTGGTGTCTTTGTATTCTGTTACATGAGTCCAGAGGATTGTCTTCTGGCCCATACTTTTTTGGTAGTCCCAGAAATTGTAAGCTTTCCTTAAGTTTCACCAAATCCATGGCCAGCTATCCATGCATTTCCTTCAACAGGTGGCATCTCGCAGCCGATTAACTCTTCTTAATGCCTTTCTATCTCCACGTGTAGCGCAGGGGAAGGTTCTCCATGTAACCTCAGGATTAGCTATTTTGAAAGGGATGAGAGATGAAGGTGAGACGGTGAAGACTTTGAGACAGTGAAGACCCTCCTCGCCTTGCTGCACTGCTGTGACTTTGCCATTTTTGAAGGGAACACGAATGCACAAGGGAACCTGTTATAAAACTCTGTGAGGAGCTTTTTCCTCTCTGATTTTCTTTTCACCTGGTGAAGCTGTATCATCTCAAGTCATACATGTTTTATTAAATTTCTGCTATAGCTAATAAAAGACTGCTAGATGCTAGTCACATTTATTTCCAGTAGATAAAGTTAAAGGAGTTGATAAAGACATCTGAATTATTTTAAATGCATGCCTCAGTCATTTATGTGTCAAGTCTTGACAGAGAAGCTCTCCAAGTTTTTGTTTTGTTTTGTTGTGTTGGGGTTTTGTTTGTTTGTTTGTTTTGGTGGTTTTTTTTTTGTGTGTTATTATTATTATTATTTATTGTTTTATTTTTTGTTTGAGGAATGCAGAAAATAAAAAGAGCCAAAGACTAAAACATGAATGGGGATTTAAAAGTGTCACTTCACCTACGTATAGGTGAGCTGTGTTTGGTTTTTGTTTAACGATAAATCCAAAGAAAGACATGGTTCATTTATCTAGTGTTGCAGAAAATACCTAGCATTATTAAACACTGACTGTAGTTAGCATAAAAGAAAGCCACCTACTTTTTTTTTTCTTTTTTTTTCTTTTTTTTCATCTGGAAAGGGATAATAGAAGTGAAGTTTTCTTTCACTGGATGGTTTGCTTTATTAATGATGTTACACACTGGAAGTATGTGTAAGGCTGTTAAGTTTGAGAAGACTGAGTCTGGAAAGAAAAGCACAGAAATACAATGGAGGGAACAAATAATAAGAACAGTCTCAGAGATACAACTGGCAGTAGTTCATTAAGACAATAGAAACGTGTAGGACCTTAGGTTATAAGAGTGGACTCTTTGGAAGATAAGATGTAGGTTAGCTCACATGCACCCTGTGACTTTGCCAGAGCTGTAACAGGATAAAGTATGCGTGTGGCCAGGTAAGAGAGGCTGGAAACAGAGAAGGGCACACAAACATGAAGAGCAGTTTTACTATAGTCTGACAAAATCTGACTTTGGAGAGAAAATGAAAATGTAGGTTTATAAATAGATAGGTATGGAAACTGGTCAATGGGAAGGATAACTTGGGGGATTATAATTGTTTCGTGGTGCTGGGACACACAAACAAGACTGCCTGTATGGATTGCAAAATCAGGCCTTCCTGTCCTTTTATACAGCCACCCAGATGAAACATGGAAGATAAAGTATTTTCCCAGCCCTAAAGCAGCTCAGGCTTCAGCTGGTTAAAATGCTTCCCCCAACTTCAGACCATCTATAAAATTTTGCAGTTTAAATAAACAAGTTCTTCCTTGTCTGCCTCTCATGTGGGAGATAAAGACCCCTTGGCTGCTTGTTTAAAAATGTAAGTAGAGTTGCAAATATGCCTTCCCTCTGATATAGATAAAAGCATTCTTTTATATTCTTTAGTTTGTGGTCCAGATTCACTTTCATTCACTTGTGCCCTTCTCAGCAATGTTCACCTTGAGAATAGCACAGAGGTTTGTCACATTGTGAAGTGTTCCCGAAGAAGACAACTTCATTTTCCCTGGGTGTTACACAATATCAGTGCCAGCAGAAATAGACTGAATAGCCTTTATTTACAGCGGATGTAATTGCTACCATTCTCTACTGAGCAACACTCTTGGGCCCCCCCTTGCAGGCGTGCTGCCATTGCTTATTTCCAGGAGAGTTTGAACATGAGATGCTAGAGCTCACAGGGATTTTTCCCCTTTCAGAAAAGCCAGATGTAAGAGTCCCTATAAACGTGGCAGGAACTTCTGGTGACCTTTGCTGTGGTAGTCCCTCTCTCCCTGTCTGGATATTGAGGAATGAAAAATAGTATTTCCTTGGAAGTATCCATCATGTCTATAACCTATGTTTTCCTACAGATATTGTGCAGGCCTGGTAGAATTCATCCTGTTTGAGTCTGATTTGCAAAACTAGTTCTTGTATATAAACCAAGCAGAGGAATGAGATCTTCAGGACTTGTTTGTCTGGGCAGGTTGGAACAGGAAGAGTTGCACAAAGGCAGCTTCAGCCCAAGCTGGTCTCAATTTGGAGCCGTTCAGCTACAATGGGGGGATCTAGGGGTGTAGGAGTACTTGTATCACAGGTGCTTCTGGGGTATTCCCCAGGGAGGACTGGGGAGCAATGGAGTTACTTCATTTGAGGGCTGCAGAGAAGACAGTCTTTGCCATGAACCCTCTGGCTTTAGGGATGTCTGGCAAAAATGCACCAGGGATGAGAACTAAGCACAGATGTGGGGGCTTGTTCTGTTTTGTTGTTTTGTTTTGCTCTATTGCAGATTGTAGAATTGGTCATTGAGTTACTGGGTTCATCCACTCCTGCTTTCAGACACAGGGTTTTGCAACCCCGAAGCCTGTGGGAGTCTGTACAGGCAGAAGCTATGCTGCAGCAGTGTGAGGTGAGGGAGACTTCAATGAGAACAAGGAGGTCAGTGCCAGGGTTCCTCCTTAGATGGTTACTAAATGTCTGTAGTGTGTTTCTTGGTGTATGTTTTACAGTAAGAAGTTTCAGGTGTTGTGTTCTTGCACTGCTATATATCAAATGCTATTGCTGAGGTTGCATTGAGCTGTACTGAGTCTGGGACAAAAGGAGGTAGCTGGGAGTCATTCAAATGCTGAGGCATTTGACTAGCCAGTCCTCATATGGTCTGTAAAAATGCTGACAAAAATCCCTCCCTTGTCAGTGACTGACAAAGGTGGCAGATGTTAATGGGGTAGCCTCGTGCTACAGATGGCTGCACATGCCCTCCCAAGTGGGGGTCTGCTGTCCCCTCTGTGGCTAGTGGGAACAAACAGGACAGAGCACTCTCAGGATGTGGTCCCCAGAAGAGATTAAATTTAAACAAGGACAGGCCACTTTTTACATCATGCCCCAATTTTGGTTTTGTTGCTTTGGCTGAGAATATCAAACAGTAGCACTCCTGTTTGCCAGAAGGAAACATAATCTATGTCTGGACTGTGGTGTAATGCTGGCATGTGAATGGTACCTGTGCACAACTTGTTTTAAACAGTACCTATTCATGTTTTCAGAACTTGTTTTTAACCTTTCTAGAATATGCCACTATGGGCAATCATCCACTAGCTCTGCTCTGGGGGCTTAGCTACTGTGAATCATGCTCAGAGAACATGCTCTTGATTGTTGAAACATTGCTTTTCTTCACTATGGGATTTTTAACGTGCAGATTTTTGCAACTTTCCCAAATTTACAAAAAATACTGTTTATCAGTAAGGCAAACAAATTGCTTTACAGGTACATAGATACCTACACACACACATACACATATGATAGACAGAGATGTAGCTGGTTCAGGGAACTCTGAAACTCTAAAGGAATGTCTTAAAACATACATTATACAACTGTGATAGTATGAGATTTTCATGGAAGATTACTATGAGTTGACATTTTTATAAATTGTGTTTGAGGCCTCAAATAAAACGTATTTGTTTCCTGTCTCAAATGTCTGCCAAATACTTCTGATTCTTGGGAGACTAAAAAAGTGATAGGCTTCCTCTAGCCCTTTGGTAATTCTGCTACCAGACTGTACAGTTGGAGTAATTGGATTGTTTTGTTTTGTGGGGTTTGTTTGTTTGTTGGTTGGTTGTTTCTCACTCTCATTTGAAACACTGAATTCTCTTTCTCATCTGTTCCAGAGCTTTACCTATGATAGACATTCTTACATCTTTGTTAACCACTGTAAGTTTTTCTATAAAAAATCCCTTGAAAATATCAAAGCTGTCTCAGCATTGGCTTTTATTTCATGGTACAACTCGAGTTGCCTTTGTTTTACTTGGAGCTCCCAGGATCTTATGATGAGGATAGTGCAGTCTCTGTCCTTTTCATGCTTTTTAAATTTTAAATATCTATGTCTTATGGGACCATCTTAAGGGAGAAAAAGAGGCTGCTGCATGATACTTCCAGAAATTAACTCACCTAGAGATATATAATGAGCACCCAGGCTCCTGTACCAATGACCACAGCTTTGAAGTTGTGGTAATAAAGCAGTGAAAGCATGTTCAAATTACTTCTCAAATTGTCAAGCTAAGAGGAGATTAATTAAAACATCATAAACCATGGTTCTTGAAAATGAAATGGAGAAGGCACTGACTTCTTGTTTTTACAGCAAATGTAGTACAGTGAGTTTGTGATGATGGCTTCTGACCACAGCAAATTCCCAGAGGGAAGAATCTTCAAACACAACAACAAAATGACAGAAAGTAGGGATTTTCTAGTCTGCATTTTAAAGAAGCCTCCAGAAGTTAATGGCTGCATTTAAATCAGATGTTAGTGAAAACAACTAAATATTATATGCATAATCTTGGATGAATGTATAGCCTTGTTTGGAAAATGTTCCAAAAAAAGGATGCTTTGTGGTGTGATGTTAGGTTAATACAGGAAAAATATTTCAATGTGTCTGTTTGGGAGTGGGGTGTTTGGTTTTACTTTTTTCTGAAATTTGATGATGTTCTAGGGAGGGGTGCACGGACTCCTCCAAGCTCTTCTAAAAAACTGTGATGTTCACTAGTTGGAGACAGGCTGGACTGCTGTGAGAAGTAGGCAGCATCTGCAATTGTGATCAAAAATATTTCTCTTGGTTTTGTCTTGTTGCTTTCTCCCATTCTGCAGAATGAAAGCAATTTTATGCAATTCCCCATTTTTGGGGGGACTTAGATTCAGGGAAATCATAGTGTAGGATTCACATGTAATTAACAGCAATTCTAAAAGTACTTTGCCCACTGTGATAAACTATGCAGAGGCACGGAATCACGGGAGTGTAGAATAGAAACAGCTGTATAAAGTCACCCCCAAAATCCTGACTTTTTGGTGTTGTAACAATCATAGAATGGTAGGGGTTGGAAGGGATGTCTGGACATCATCAAGTTCAAGCCCCCTGTCCAGAGCAGGATCACCTAGAGCAGGCCACACAGGAACAGGTCCAGGTGGGTCTTGAAAGTCTCTGGAGAAGGAGACTCCATAAACTCTCTAGTCAGCCTGTTCCAGTGCTCTGTCACCCTCACGGTGAAGAAAATCTTTCCTTGTGTTGAGGTGGAGCTTCCTGTGTTGCAGTTTGTGACCATTGCCCCTCTATCAACAATTATGAGATACTTGTGCTAATGAAATACAGGTTGATAATAAAATAAGCTATAAAGTGATAAGTGAAATTTGCACCTATCACAAAACTAAGCCTTGTTTAAACCAACCTATGGTTCCCACAGGCTGCAGATGAAGGATCTTAGGCTCAGTGGTGAACAGAATTTTTTTTTTTTAAATATGGTCTTGGGAGGTTTTCCTTCTCTGCGGAGAGGTTTTAGGGGTTTGGGTTGTTTTGTTTGTTGTTGTTTTGTGGTTTGTTTGGGGGTTTTTTTTGCCTTTATCCCCTCCTCCATAACAGATCTCTTGCCTTAGTAGAAGCATGCTGTTACAGGTTTACACAAGACCACTTACCAAATGCACGTATCTCTCCTCCACGACAGCTCTTGTTATTGTTTTATATCACTTGGCACATTCTCAAACTATACTAGCTAAAATATTAATAAATGTAGGATAGGCAGTATTCTTGCACTTTTCCAAGGGAGAAAACTAGATAGAATTCAGGTATTTTGTGATACCTGTTAAAGGTGTGTGTACATGTCTGTAAGTATCCAAACAAGGTTGCAAAGGAGCAAATGAGAGGGCGAAGACAGCTGATTCAAAAGAAGGCTATTTGTGCATTTTTAAGAGAAAAATTAGACTTCTGTTCTGACAGAAAAATCAGCTGATGGAACTATTTTGATCTCTTGGGATGAACATTTCATCTGTATTTTGAGTCCTTGTTTGAGTTCTTGAATATGGCACGTATTTTAAATGTATTGGGTTTGCTTGCTTTGTATACAAGCCCAACCAGCCTGGACCTCAGACCACATCTCTAACAGCAGCTTTCAAAAAAGACTTTGAGAAATGACCCTATGCAGGGTGGAAGTGGTAAAAACCTTTTAATTCACTCTTATAGAGTGTTCTGGGAGCTCTGGCTAATGGATGATACAGAAACACCTATTATTTGTGGACTACTATTCTTAGCTGATTTTTGGAATATGAGTATGCTTTTTAAAATAAACTCTCAGCTGAGCACACATGCCTATTACAACAGCGCAGAGCAAGATAACCTTGCACGGAGTTGCTATGTCACCCTGCTCTTAAGCTGTAAATTCTTTTGTTATGATCAGTTATTTCTCATAGTCATCAGGAGCATTCATTTATTAATGACATTCACTAGTTATTTACATGTGATACCAAAGACTGAGAATAAGTAATCTTATCCTTTCTAAATCTCTCAATTTGCTTCTGGTGTGAGTCTAACAATTTCAGGGGACATTCAAAGGTTATAGAACAGTTCTTGGCTTTACAGGAACAAAATGTCATGGAAACACCACCTCTCGGCTCCCTCCCCAGCAGCAATAGTAAATATTTGATCAGCACGTACTTTCATTCAGCTCAGCATCCTTAGGCTGGTTTAGTACATCTGTTCTTTTGAAGAAGTCTTACATTTGTGGTAACGTGATCACAGAACAGCCAAGTGGACCCTCCCTAAGTGTGTCAGTGAGATTGATGTAGGAAACAAAACTAGGAGAAGATGTGGAAAGACTTCAGTGAGATGCATAGAATCAAGAGGCCATTGTTATCCGCCTTAAGGACATATAGAGTCAAGAGGACCAAAGTGGGCAAGTCACCCTTGCTTTCTATGATTTCCTCTGGATTTGTACAAAAAAATCAGAGAAATCTCATGTCATGTTTCTTACCATTCTCCATGTTTTTAAATCACTATGTCTTGGGAGCAGCCAAACCATAGCTCTTAAGCAATGTTACTGTTCCCACATTGGTGCTGTGGGATCTGATCATCAAAGGTAAACCTGTGGCAGCTGTGAGTTTTTTAGGTCCTCATCTGTGAGACACAGAACAGCAGAACCACTAAGCTTGAATTTGCTCATTTGCTCTTGAATTCAGCTGCTTGCCAGACGTACAAGGCAACACCTCTAAGCCACAAGAAGCCCCATCTCTTTCTGCTGTGAACTACTCTGGAGCTCCCTTCCACCAGCTCCCAAAAATAGAAGGCATGTGTCTAATGGCTCCCCACTATAATCTTTGCACAGCAAACAGGAAGGGGAAGAATACTGTGAAGCCTCAATGCCAGCTCAGTGCTATTAAGGGAGGTCTTCTGGAGGTATTCTGCAGGCTCTTCTTGCCAGAGAGTCAAAGGAAAAGGAAACCAAAGCATAAGTAAAAATGAAGTCAGTTGCTGTTCACCCCAAATATGGGTAAAAAGTATACAGGAGCAGCTACACAACATACTATTGCCTCAAAGAAATAGAAAAATACTTATTATTTTAAATCTGTGCAGAGAAACTAAATTCCATGGAAAGGGCACTGATAGTAATACGCTATAAACTCAGGATTAGAGTCCAGACAAAGTAGACTTGTTCTCCAAACGAGAAATTTATTACCCACACAACCCATTCACAATCGCCTCTGAGCAGGTAAAAATTCTGCTTTCAAGGTTTTGTCATATATTACTCCATTTGGTTTTTATCATCCAGGCTCAGACACTCCAGTGATAAACTGTTCACTCTGTGGCCTTGCTATGGTACATGGAAAACTTTCCATGACTGTGTTGCTGTGGAACAGAAATAGCTAGACATGTCCCAATCAGCTTTTCAAACTCAGTTTGGATCCTGATGAAAAGAGGGATTGTTGAGAGGCGCAACACTGTCCCATACAACTTGTTTGTTTCTCTTTAAATGTGCTATATGAAAGAGCATGAAATGCTGGGAAGAGATTTTCTTTCCTATTCTCCTGATAGTTTTTAGAGGGGCAGAATGCTGTGCAATTCTGAAAGAAATTTTCATTCAGGGTTATACAGGGGAGGATTTGACACTTTTTCCTTTTTGTGTGTGTGGTGGGTTGTTTGGGTTTTTTTTTTTTGTGTATGTGTGGTGGGTTTTGGGTTTTTTTAGGGGGGGGGGTGTTTTTTTGTTTTGTTTTGTTTCATTGGGTTTTTTTTTGGTTGGTTTTGGTTGGCTGTTTTTTTCCCCCAATGCTGTACTATATTGAATGTTAGGGTAATCTTCCCTCTTTTTCAGGAAGCAAAATTGTCTTTTTTGTGTTAATTTTACCCTGATGCATTGAGAAATTGAGTGTTTAACTGTTTTTTACTTCTGGACTTTTCTACCAGCAAAATCTCTGCTAGTCCATAGTGACTGTTGATGCTACTTAGTTCAGATACAGAGAGATGAGAGGAGAGAGATCATTATTTTCTGTCTCAGTCACTAACACAGAAATCAGAGCTGACTTTATTCTCTCCTTCTGCCAAGAATTTCTTGGGTGACTTCATGTGTGTCACCTAGCTGCTTCATGCTGCTTCTCCTTTTCTGAAGGACACATTCAATTCTTAGCATCTACTTCTCCTTTTTATTTCACAGGAACATAATCCATAGGGCCAAAAAAAAAAAAAGCAGTGGCTACACTGAATGGGTAGCTGACTCTATCAGACTTACTTGAGATTGCACCAGATCACTCCTTGTTCTCCAGACATCTAAAGTTGGCACTAAAATAATTATTCTTGGGGATTTTATCTTAAGAAGTATTCCTTTGTATTTTAGATGTGAGGGCAAGAATACTCTTTACTTAAGTTTTCTTCCTCCAGATGATGCTGAAATCCCTCAGGTAATTCTGTGGTTTAAAAATGTTTAATAATCTAACTGGGTTTAATAACACTAACTGGCCCATGAAGACATGCAGGAAATTCTGTTTATCTTTGGAAGGTTTTTTTAGATGAGTTGCTTTATTTTGTTTTGTTTTGTAAAGCTTGTGACTGAATTGTTTCCCCCTCTACAGATGTATTTTAGGTGAGTTTCAAGAAAATATTAATCTCAGAAGTGAACTGTAGTCAGTAAAAGGACTTGAGGGAAAAACTGAACCATTCTGTGGTTGGTGAGAAAATATGGAATTTTGCATTTTCAAGGAGTGGGCAAAATACTTCTGTTGGACCTGGGCTTCCACATTAACCAGATGTTACCTTTGTAGCAAGTCTATTAACAGAAATATTTTCCCCAGTAGCAGTCTCAGTAGAGAAAAGAATGTTTAGGCAACAGATGCAAGACAGGCTAAACTTCCTTCCCTGCAAATGAAGCATTCCCTTCATCCTGAAGCATTTGCAGAAAATGTGTACATTGTTGGACAAGTTTACCCACTTTCTGAAAAAATTGAAGGCTTGAGTCCTTAGGTATATTGAAATAACTTCAACATTGTTCTTCTACCACTCATGTCTTCCATAGTCTCATAGAGATGTGAGAACATTGAATTCTGTTGGTCAAATAGCTGTTTCCCTATAGGGGATCTCTTCCATGTATTTGTCTGCATGGCCACATCCTCTGCCTCGAAGACCATCTTTCTGACATATATCCTCTTCTCAGTTACCCCTCTGAATCTCTTGTTTGATCCTAAGTCTGTAACTCCAGCTCTGCTATGCACAATTAATGCCTGGTCTTTTATCATATATCTAATCCCTCACCTTAAGCTTGTGTTTATCTCATCACAATTGGACCTTTTACCTGTATTTCATATACTTTGGAAGCTTGGAAAGACCTTGTGGCATGGCAACATGGCAACATATCCCTGCCTTCAGGGCTGGACAGGGCTGGACAAGACTGTACTGTGCTTTTCCATACACCGCTCACAGCTAGGGTTTCCAGAAGATAACCTCTCAGTAGTTTAGTACCAAATCCTATTCACAATGAACTGTGGAAAGCAGAATCCGGAGTGAAATACCCTTAGGAGGAAAAATACTTCAGCACTCCAGAGCTTTTGAATTTGGAAATTTGGAGATCTTGTTATGATGGATTTGAGGTTTCCAGCTGTGACACTGTGACCTGCTGTTTCATTTCAGTGATGTCACTTCATAGGATATAAGCAACTTTAAAAGTTTCCCAGGACATCATAATGCTGTTTAATAAACAAATAAAGTACGTCTTGATATTGTGGCTCTGAACTCAGAACAGTTAAAATGTTTTTGTCTGTGTACATTTCCTGACAAGCTCAGGTTCTGTGAGCCCCGCAAAAAACATGAAGATCCTGGTCAGGTGTCTTCCTCACTAGTTCCTGGTGGCCTTTCTAGAGGGTTAGAGAAGCCACATCTGATTATTCAAACAGTACTGAAGTTTAAGGCAGATTTGAGGATGTTGGGGAAAAAAAAAGGATTGGAGGATACAAGACTTCAGAAAGGATCAGGACCTTGCTAGGTTGACTCCAACAGGACTTCTGCTTTTGGCAAACACTTTCCCTGCATGAGAGCTGCAACAAGAAGTCTCCCTCTGAACCTCATTGTGCCTCACAAAGACAAATAAAGTAAAGCAGGAAATGGAGTTGATTTGAGATTTAAATAAGCTTTATGTACACCTCTTGCCCTCATCCAGAGGAGATGCCACACACTGCTTTTTGGAGGGATTCCTGGGAAGTACAAGCTTTTATGTCTCTGAACAGTGGTTTGTCAGTGCCATTAGTGCACTGTACAGCCAGCCTCCCTCAGGAGCTGCTGGCAGCTGTTTTGCAGGCACTTGCAATTACTATAAATAGCATATGTAGAAGACGATGATAACCAAGGTTATCTGTGTACCTGAAAGCCATGGTGGTAGAACGGTATTTAATCTGACACTTGGTTTGAGTTAATTTCTTCCACATTTGTCTATGATCAGAAAGATGGCAATAAAGTGTGTAGCTGGTTCTAACATTTCATGGTCCAATAGAGAAGCTATGCTGGATGGGAGAGGGAGCCAGGGCTGGAAAGATACACTGGTGTCAGGATGGGATAGGAAAATGAAGACCTGAAATGGGGTAGGTGTGGTTTGCTTTTTTAAGAGCAGGTTACCTTTCTGGAGGCTGCTAAAGGCTTATGGGGGAAGAGAAAGGAAAGCACAGAGAGGAGGATGCTGTATGTTGAAGGCCTCTGCTTAATGGTATTTCCCCTTGCCATCAAAGAGGACAGTCTCACAGTTCTTATGCAGTATTTAGCCTTGCCTTACTTCCAGCACTGTGAAACTGAGCCACTTCCATAACTTTTGCTCATCTAAATAAGTCCTATAAAATATTTTCCTTTTGCACCCTACATGCAACCAAAAGCAAAAAGCAGGGATTTTTGAGAAGACTTCAGATGAACAAAGGTGAATGTCTACAAAAAGCAATAGTAGTGAGGAAGGGGGGAGCTATTTTAGTAACTTTTTAATAATGTACTTCCTTGGGACAAATTGAACAAACATGTAGGACAATTTTCAGAGAAAAGAACCTGCAACTTTCTCTGAAGAGGGCAGAGTTTGAAGCATGGTGCATTATGAAGAAATGGATCGTCTAAGCCATGTAGCCAAGATACCTGAGAAACATCAGTGAATGTGTGTTGTGCAGATAGTGGAAAATCACCAGCCTGTTTCAGAGAGACGCTGCAGCTCCAGAGTAAGCCCAGGGTTTGGGGTTGTGGGTGGGGGATGCTGGTTAACCTTGAATATAACTGAATATAACTTGAATATAACTGAATGTGCCAGAGACTTTCTGCAACAGAAACTGATTGTATCTTGTGTACAGATAAAAGTGGATGGTCAGAAGCATTTCTCTTCTGCTGAAGTTTTTCCCTGGAGCTGTAATTTACTGCAAATCAGGCAGTAACTTTTTTCCACTAAAGATTACAATGTAAGCAGAAATATAGAGACCCTTTTATAGTAGGACAAATTTTCAGGGCTGTAACCATGGAGTCATACACTCCAGTGCTGTCATGGTTAACCTCTTCACTGCTGTCAGAAAGCAGGTGTACTCCAGCAATATATTTCTCCTGACTATATTGCCCCTTTTAGGAATTACTGCTTTGGTTCTCTGTCTCATTCATATGCTAAAAAAACAGCTGGAGCATCCTGCAGGGAAATGCTCTGTATAAAGGGCTCTGTAAGGCCTGCTGTAGCCATAGCAATATTTGTGTACTTCACTTCTTCACAGTCCACTGTGGAAAGAAAAAGGGATACCAGAGGAGGCATAATAAATAACACTAGCAAAAGTTTGGAGAGGCTGGTATGCTTCACACTCCAGGTTTTATTCCAAATCTCTAGTAGCTAGAGATTGGATTAAGACGTAAAGTATGTGGATTAGGAAGTGTGATGTCCTCTCACACTTGCCTACTGGCAGTTTAAATTTTTTTTTTTATGTGTTAATCCATACAATTAAGTGCTAAAGGAGGAGGAAATTATTTTCAAACACTTTAAAATGCCTTTTGATTCTCTCTGCTGGATTCAGAGACCCAAACAGTGCTTTTGCTGATCCATCTTAAAATTTAGTTGTTTTTTTTTAAATTTGATGGAATTATAGATGTGGATATGGACCTGTCTAAATGTGAACAAAACTTGGCCCATAGACTGCTAAATCTGCTGCACTTATTTTCAGTTGACTGTATTCTAAGGTACTGTGTAGGCATGGCTGTATATATATACCAGAAAGCAAACATGCCTCTTTCCAACTGTCTTTCAGTGAACAACTTCACATTGTTGCTTATCAAGCTCCCTTGCTGGAGTTGCTGTGAAAGGGCCACTGAACTGATAAAAGAAAAACAGAATTACTCAGACTGTTATTTACTGATTGTCAGCTGATACAATATAGTCCATTCAATCCCAGGCTAATAAAATACTGAAGAAACACTGCTATGAACAAGTTTTGACCTAAGTGTTTTCTCATTTCATTTAAGCTTTTATAAACTCCTGTTCAAAGGACATTCTAATGGAAATAAAGCATCAAGACTTAATCCTTAGTGGAAGTTACCCAAACAAAACATTTAGTAGCAGCAGACATTTCAAACTGCTTTCATTGATGGGCCAAGATCAGAGGAACTTTTCAGGATTTCAGTTTCACCTCACCCTGGGAAATGACATTTTCTGATATTTAAAACAAACTGCACTATAATAAAAAGACAAAAACTAGAAACACTCTGAAAAGAGGAGGAAATGTTTTTTCTTCCCTAATACTATCTCAGAGCAAATTCACCTGTGTTTTCCTTACTTCTTTCAAGTGGAGTAAGAGGGTTTCTTCCCATCATTGTATTTTGCAGTACTTAAGGAGGCAGCAATCACTGTTACACTGACAGAGGCACATAGGGTAGAGGAAAACTCCTTTTGGCCTTCTATGACTGTTTTGTAGAACACAGTCAGTAAATCCAGTTAAATGTAGCCCTGGAATTGAAGAAGCATCCAGTTACTGAAACTATTATAACATCTCCTGACTAAAGATCAAGTTTTCTGCTTATAAGCACATTTTACTGTAGTGATATGCTCAGACAAACAGATGAGTTTATATTTCCATGTAACATTTTTGCATTTATCAAAGGTTATGGGGCTTCTTTCTAGATCTGTGGGCTTGGAAGAGCATGGCATCTTCTCTTGGGCACTGTCGGTACTGTCAATACTGTTGGTGAAGAAGGGTTAAAGCTAATTTGAAAGCTTAGACTTGGGTGACACTGATGTGTTTGTCCTTTCAGAAAATAGCAGCTTTCACTGTCAAAACCTCATGTTACATTTAGACATGCATTATTTTGGCCATTGACCCTTTGCTATACCTTGGCTTAAAAGAGGAAGATCAGTGAGCCTGCAGTTGATGCACACAACTTGCTCTGGAAGGGTCCTAAAAAAATAATTTTTTTTTTGCCTTTTTTCCTCCCTGGTGTGTAGTGGTAATGAAGGCAAGAAAGTATGATGCTGAGACAGTCTAAAGTTTCAGCTATATGGTTTCTTGAATAGATGTTTTTATTTTTTTTAATGCAGCTCTAAAAAACTGATTTTTGTTGGTCTTGGAGCCCACAGAAGAGTCCGAATAAATATGACTTATTTAAAAAACTTGTACATAGAATTAATTTATACATAAAAATTAGTCTTTTTGTATTGCCAGAGTTCAATCCTAATGTTGTGTGCCCACCAGTCATTCCATTCCAGGAACTAACTGTGCTTTTCCTTTGAACTCAAGTTCTGGGTGACTGTTTTTTCCTGGCCCTTGAAGCTGACCCTCGAAGTACAGCATACCATCATCTTGCAATGTATCGTTCTGCAGAAAGCTTGGGATGGAGCTGAATGTTATGTTGGTCAGTGAATAAACCAAGCTTTTCCCAACAATTTTTTTTTTTTTAATCTGGTAATCACTAGTGACTTTAAAAAAACAAACTGTGTTTGGATTCAAAAGACCAGCTCTCAGAGGAGTTAGTGTAATGGCCACGTTGCAGAAGGCCAAGTATTCTTTCCTAGTTCAGTCCTTGCTTAACGGCTTTCTTCAAAGCTGTGTATGCTTGGATGTATTCTTTGGTATTTGAATGTTAGGAAATGGAAAATTAAAAACAATAATGGAGGAAAATGCCATCTGGGAAATCTGTTATGTATTCAAAGCACCTTTCGTTGCAAGCTTGCACTTTGTGGCCTTGACATATACTGTATCTAGAAATCAAACTTGGATTTGAGCTTTCCCAAGATTTAGTGAGAGAGTGGGGGGCCTGGAAAGGGATTAATTCAGCTTTGCCTAACTCCATTACCCTCAGTAGTTCTGGTGCTGGGAACACAGAGTTTACCTTGACTTGATACAAGCCCAAGACTGGCATTATCCCTTTGACTGCTGTGTAGAAAATAACCACAAGGAGAGGTGAAAAGGGGATGGTCCTCTCCTTTGCCTGTTAATCGATCATCAGAAATGGTCTCTGACCCAGGGGAGGGCAATGAATAGAGTCTGTGGAAAAATTGGTGGTAGGAGAGTTAAGTGAAACTTTCACAGTAAATCTAAGAAAGTTAACAGTCTCTCTTCTGGTATAGATAGAATATTAAGCATCACTGTCCAAAGTACATGTTTCATAGAAAGCTCAATGACGTTGCAAACTTTGTATGCAGAGTTTATGAGCAGGTGAATAAAAAACAAAGCTAGTGCTGATCCTCCTATGGAAGTGTGGGTCTGGGAGAGCAGCAGCCAGGGAAAGCCTACAGAAACATCACACAGATTTATTTGAAGTATGAAGCCAAGAGAGAGAAGGAGTTCTTGGGGTTCAGCTACGAACTGGAAGAAGACTTGGCACCATGAGCAAAGAAAGTGCTTCCTTGTGTGCTCCGTAGTGCTTTGCTTATGTATTTTGTAAATAAATGCAAATGTCAGAAAGAGAGGAAATTAGTAGTGGTTTAAAGATTATGTAGGACTAGAGAAACATGAAAGCCTTCTCTCTGGCTATTTATCAGGACAGGAAGTAGGGTACATTTATAGCATGCTCCTCTCATGAGCCTGGTGTCCAAAAAGATGTTCTGTTTACCTTGATTCCTAGACAGGAAGGTAGTGTTATAGTCTGTGCTATAACCAAACAACTTTGTTAAAAAAGTTATAGCAGATCACTTATAGACACTTGTCTGCAGGTCACTGTGAGCTGGGGTCAGAGTTCCCTTGAAAGCAATCATTTTAGTAATATTTTACTTCTTTCCCCTGTGATGCCATTCAGAAGCAGGCCAAAATTAAAATTTAGGAGGAAGCCAAAATCTTAACTCTGGATCTACTCAATTTTAAGTTCATTTTCTTTAATAATTCTTGGGTATATCTGTATTAGTCCATTATACTCGTGTTAGTCAGGGCTGCCAGCTTTCTGATGGTATTCAGTATCCATAAAAGGGCAGTGCACATGATAGGCCAATTTTCAATACAGGGAGTGCTTTGCTGTTTCTTAATCATTCATTTGTGTTTTGTCAATCACTTGTGTTGCATTTAGCACTTTTAAACTTATTTTCCAAAGATGTCACTGAGTTTTGCCTTTACATTTCTGTAAATTCCTATGACCTTCAGGTTTTTTTCTGTTTCTCCTGCTCTTCAGGTCTTCCTAATTATCAGCCACCTGTTTGATCTGTGCCTTCACATCCCTGTAGGCCTCATTTAAGTTTGCCTGATCTCTGAGATCAGACACTTGGCCTTCCACCGCTCTCACAATTGTTGAAAATGGACTTGCTCTTTCTCCTTGAGCCTTTCAAGTCACAAACTGTATCCTCCATTCAAATGAGCTGATATAGCTTCATCAAAATAAATGCTTCATCTGAGGTAAAGGGATGCCAGTCTAACTTTGCCCACTCCTGAAATTATCTTCCAGAGCTTCTCTCAGGGTTCTCAGAATTCTGGGAGGCAGTTGCTGCTGTTGTTTTCCAGTTGCACAGTTCCGGTGATGTCGTTCCCTCCTTTGACCTGGAGCACTGCAGTCTGCTTGCCAAACCTCAGGCAAAAGCATCAAATATCAGTCCAGAGGCCACTGCAGAAAGCTGGCTGGTTTGCTGTTGACTTTGGGCTTTTGTTTCTGAAAATGGTGTCTTTTTTGAGCTGGAGTAAACATGTTCTCTTCATACTAACAAAAAACCACCCTTGTATCTTGGGGCTTGTCACCTTTTGAACACATTGTACTGAACATAATGAACTCCTCTAGGGCTGACCCAGAAAACACATAGATCTATTTCTCTGACTTAAAAAACTCCTACTTCTGCTACCTGATTTAGACCTTTGGGTGTACTCTCTACCAATGCCAAGCTGTTGTGTCTGCTGTCAAAGCATTTAGCAATATCCTGATAGCAGGGAGTTGGGGTGGTTTTTATTTTTTTAATCCTGAAACAAGTGTGCATTTCCTTCTTCTGTAGTTGAATATCATAGAATAGTTTGGACTGGAAAGAACCTTTAAAGTTCATATAGTCCTCCTGCAATAAGCAGGGACATCTTCAACTAGACCAGGTTGCTCAGAATCCTATCCAACCTGACCTTGAGCCTTTCCAGTGTTGAGGCATCTACAGCCGCTCTGGGAAACATGTTCCAGTGGCTCATCACCCTCATAATAAAGAATTTCTTTCTTATATCTAGTCTAAATCTACCCTCTTTTAATTTAAAACCATTACACCTTGCCCTATTGCAAGAGACCCTGCTAAAAATTCTGACTCCATTTTTCTTATAAGCCCCATTATTGAAAAGCCAGAGCTGGATGCAGTACTCCGGGTGAAGTCTCACTTATCCATATGCAAAAGTTATTCCCCGTTGGCTGTTTTGCATGCAGAACTGCATCAATTTTTTCCCTCCCCCTCTCAATTTATATTTAACCACAAGTATCTGTCAATGTCGGAATATTGAGAAAGTTAAATCCTTATTGCAGGGGAGTGTTGTATTTCTGCAATACCTAAATCTTGTGAAATACTCCAGTCACCTACTGTGCTAATCCTGCCACTTGATTTAAGAAAGTGGCTCAGAATGCAACATCATCCTGACTGACATCAAGCAGCACGTACAAGGAAACCAGGGGATCAGGCCCAGCCAACATAGATTCAGGAAAGGAAGGGCCTGCCCTAACCAGTCTTCTTTCTATGACTGAGTGACCTGTCTGGTAGATGAGGGGAAGGCTGTGGATGTGGTCTACCTAGACTTCAGCAAAGCATTTGACACAGTTTCCCACAGCATCCTCCTGAAAAAGCTGGCAGCCCATGGATTGGACAGGTTCACCCTTAGCTGGGTTAAAAACTGGCTGGATGACCGGGCGCTGAAAGTGGTTGTGAATGGTGCCACATCAAGTTGATGTCCAGTGACCAGTGGTGTCCCCCAAGGATCAGTACTGGGCCCAGTTCCATTAAACATTTTTATTGATGACCTAGATGAAGTGATCGTGTCTAGCATTAGTAAAATTTGTGGATGACGCCAAGTTGGGGAGCAGGGGGTAAGAAGAAGCTGCAGATGGACCTAGACAGGCTGGGTCAATGGGCTGTGGCCAATGGTATGAGATTCTACAAGGGCAAGTGCAGGGTCCTGCACTTTGGCCACAGTAACCCCCTGCCGTGAAACATGAGTGGCTGGAGAGTGGCCCGGCAGAGAGGGAACTGGGAGGACTGGTTGACAGATGGCTGAACATGAGACACCAATGTGCTCAGGTGGCACAGAAAGCCACTGGCATCTTGGCCTGTATCAGGAATAGTGTGGCCAGCAGGACTAGGGATATAACTCTGCCCCTGTACTCGGCACTGGTGAGGCCTCACCTCAAGTACTGGGTGCAGTTCTGGGCCCCTTACTTCCAGAAGGATATTGAGGTGCTGGTCTAGAGGAGAGCGACAAGGCTGGGGAAGGGACTGGAGGGGAAGTCTTATGAGAAGAGGCTGAGGGAGCTGGGGTTGTTCAGCCTGGAGAAGAGAAGACTCAGGG
Source organism: Megaceryle torquata (assembly GCA_024611175.1). Taxonomy (NCBI): domain Eukaryota; kingdom Metazoa; phylum Chordata; class Aves; order Coraciiformes; family Cerylidae; genus Megaceryle; species Megaceryle torquata. The sequence continues at coordinate 20,678 of JANIJG010001481.1, read as the reverse complement.
GGGACCTCATCACTCTCTACAACTACCTGAAGGGAAGCTGTAGTCAGGTGTGGGGTGGGCTCTTCTCCCAGGCAACTAGTGACAGGACAAGAGGGCAGGGCCTGAAGCTGCCCCAGGGGAGGTTTAGGTTGGATATTAGGAAACACTTCCTCATGGAAAGGGTGATTAGACACTGGAATGGACTGCCCAGGGAGGTGGTGGAGTCACCATCCCTGGAGGTGTTTAAGAAAAGACTGGATGCTGCACTTAGTGGCATGACTTAGCTGATGTCGTGGTGTTAGGTCGTAGGCTGGACTCGAAGATCTCAGAGGTCTTATCCATCCTCAGTAATTCTGTGATTCTGTAATTCTATATCTCACAAGCCCTGTGGCAGGGCAGAAGCAGCACAACAGCCATCCTCTGCACTGAACTCGATTGTATTTGCTGCTGGATCTTTGAAACAAATGAGTGTAGAAGTAAAGAAGAGAATGGTTAATCAAATTTTTGTATGTCTATGAATAACCAGTGTGAAGTAGTAGTGAAAAGCTTAATGTGCTTTTAGGGTACACTAAGTGACATATTTTTGGTAGAGATATCCAAGCCATTGTGTATTACAATGATAAAGTGTCACGTATAGTTGAGATCACCTGGCTTTAACAAAGCTTAATTTGAATTCAAACTGGTGCAGATGAGCATTAGTGGGTTGGTTTGAAGAACTGGGTGGATTAAACATTTCCTTGTTATTTTTACACAAAGATAAAAATGCCTTGATTTGCTTAGCCTGGTGGCAGATACTTATAAGGGGATAGGACAACTATTTGTAAATGGACTGGAGGTTATATATCAAAGAGGGGAAAATCCTATATAAAAGGATAATATTAGCTTCAGATCAAGTGTTTATTAGCTTGTTAATTTAGTCTGGAAACTGGAAGATTCCTGTACACTCACAGAGTGGGGCTCCAAATAAAATGGAAGGAAGCGAGGAGTTTAAATTGTTGGAAGATTGAGCATGATAAGTTAAATGGAAGGGATTGTGTAACTAATTTGTAGAATTCCTGAAGATAAGAATCCATATGTATCTGTTAGGTTCAAAAGGAAGCCAGATCACTGCTTGCACTGTATTTATTTTTTGGTAATCCTGTGCTAAGACTTCTTCCCTTTTCTTGTAGGGATTAGCAGAGATTTGTCACCCTAAACTATTTAACAAAGTTTGTTCAACAGTTTTTTTGCTTATTACAGGGATCTACCACATCATTTGTGCCTTCAGTCTCTCTTTTGCTCTCTGCTGTCTATGGCTGTTTTGTTTGAACTTTTACTTAGACCCTTGTTTGGTTATGAATATTGGGCAGGTATTGTGTGGAAGCAAGTACCTGAACGTCTGTCAAGTGCTTTCCTGGGATTGCAGGAAGCCTCCCTGCAGCACCAGTATCCCAGTTCTCCACTCCTGCTAAAGGGAGAGATGCTGATTTATTTTTCCCTCAAAAGGTGCTGGTAATCCAGTAGTGTTGCCTCACCCTCTGTTTATTCAGACAGTTTGTGTTTTTAAAGGCAATAGCCATTTTTGTTTTGAACATTTCGCGAGACACATCGTTGTTTACTCAAGTAAAAGCCTGGAGTACAACTGAGTGTTTGTCATGTTGTACTGAGTGAATCCAAATTTATTTTGTGTCTGTTATTCCTCTTTTCCGGTGTGTAAAAATAAAATCAAAAAAAAAAAATTCATGGGAGAGAAGCACTCTCTGAATTCCTTAAATATTCCTTGTGTCCCAGTGTTACAGCAGAGCTCTGTATGTAACTGTAATTAGACAGCAGGAATGATCCTCCTCTTTAGGAGGCACAGACAAGGAGCAGGGTTATTGATTGTTTTTCTCTGATTGCTTTTGCACAGGTGAAATAGCTATGAAATTTCTGAGCACTAGTCATATCTTTATCTACCACTTTACTTTGCTCAATAGTGCATAGTTAATGCTTTTTTTTTTTTTTCTGTAGCGATTTCTGTTTAAAAGCACTTGCTGCATAGCCAGCTACTGTGTAAGCCTTAAGTTAAGAAACAAAACCACAATGCCAGCTACAAAGCCTTGCTGCTGTACTTTTCCTTGCAACCTTTAACAAATTCAAACCATTGCTATTGTGCATTGAATTCAGCAAGGCTATTATTACTATTGAAGCAGGTGGTTAGTTTATGTTTAGTTTGGTTTTCACTATTTTGGGGCATACAGGAATAATATTAACGTAGGTTTTTTTAGGATAAGAATGATCTTTTCTGTTTACATTTGTGGAGTGAGCACAGCCAGGTCTACACAGGAACTCCTATACCACAGCATATGAGTATTTGTGTTCTTACTTTTCTCAACCCCTATCACATCAATCAGTGGCTAAGCAGGTTTCAACTGATTGAGTAACATGTCCACTGCAGCAGAAAGAAACTATTTTAATTCTGATCATCAGAAGTCTTGCATCCTACATCACAACTTTTTGCCAGAAAAAAAGAATAAAATAAATGAATGAAATTTTAAAAATACCTCCAGATTCTGAGCCCTCCACCGATACATTTCGTGCCCTTTCAGTGTTCCTGCCTTTCTGCTCCGTGCATACATACTCTCATCTTCCTCCAAACTACCATAGAATCATAGAATGGTAGAGGTTGGAAGGGACCTTTAGAGAATGAGTCCAACCCCCCTGCCAACACAAGAACACCTAGGGCAGGCCACACAGGAACAGATCTAGGCAGGTCTTGAAGGTCTCTAGAGAAGGAGACTTCACAACCTCTCTGGGCAGCCTGTTCCAATACTCACAGTGAAGAAGTTTTTCCTCATGTTGAGGTGGAAATTCCTGTGTTTGACCTTGCTACCATTATGTCTTGTCCTACTGTATGGGCAAAAGGAGTGTGTGCAATGTTTTGTTCTGAGCAGTATGTGTCCTCTCTGACCTGACTCAGTAGGGAGCTGTTGATCCCATGTTGCAACCTCTCCTTCAACAGGGGTTTCTTCTATCCTCATGCAGATCTCCTACAGCACTGTAGGAATTTGGGACATCCTTAATCCATTCATCAAATGTGGCTAAAACTGCTTGTCATGCTTGGAAACCGTTAGGAAATACAGAGCTGGACAGATATACAGTACTATTGTATAAAGCCCATTTAATCAGCAAGGCACCCTAAAAAGACTGGATTTCCAACTGTAATATATGCAGACAGATCTGTATTCCTACCCAGATATGTAACATTAGCTCAGAAGATATGCTGTTACATTCATTCTGCTGCTAGATAATTGGAGAGGGGTGTTTGTACCATCTCAGGGCAGGTAATGGCATAGCACACTTGGGTGCTGCTGACCTTGTTTCTCATGCAAGTGCTAATGAAA